>OY744530.1:113647847-113652847 GCA_963556195.1 Sepiola atlantica | reverse complement strand
GGGGTCTGGTTAGTGCTCTCCCTCCTCAGTCTTTCAATGCTCCTTGACCCTTCACGACTATTTTCGCGTGGTATCAGCCAGGGCTTGTTTCATCACTTTTTTCTATTTCTTTTTAGTGATAGGGGGGATTTTATGAAGTTTCTTGTATTTTCTGTTCCTGGGTTACATGTAGTGGTGTTCTATCTGTGTTTTTGGTTTCTTCCTATTGCTACTTCCACGTGACTGGTTAATATTCGTAGTTTATGTGTGTTGGTTTCCACATTCAAGGATTTTCCTTAAGATTTCAGCTTTATTCATAATTGCTGTCCGTTGTATGATCTCAGTTATCCTTGGGATTCCAATTTCCCTCAGTCTTTTTTCCAGGTTCTTCGGAACTGTTTCTAGTGCTCCTACGATTATTGGTATTATATTCTTCGTACTCCATATCCCTTTCAATTCTCTAGCGAGTTCAGTGTATTTTCTTCGTTTTTCTGTCTTCACCCTGTGGTCGGTGGGACGGCAAAATCTACGATTCGGCAGGATTTTTTTTTCTTGTTGACTATTATGGCAAGTGGTCTCCTTGCTTGTATGAGTTTATCTGTTTGTACATCCATATCCCAGAGGGTTTTGTGTTTTTCGTTTTAGAGTACTGTCTCTAGTTTATGTTTGTGCCATTTGTCCGAGTGTTTGAATTGCATTTGTGTTCATAGTTCCCAGTGTACAGCTTTTCCTACGCAGACATGCCTATTTTTGTATTCTTTTGGGGCCAGTTTTGGGCATACACTTATTATGTGATTCACTGCTTCGTCTCTTTGTCCACACAATCTGGATTTACTGGTTTCCTGGGTTTTATCTATTTTAGCTTTAATGTAGTTGGTCCTAATCGCATTGTTTTGTGAAGCTGTCAGTAGGAATTCCGTTTCTCTGTTTAGGTATCCTTTTCTCAGCCGTGGCTAACTATTTTCGTGCGTCTCTTATCTTGTCCTTATGAAATGTCCGTGTAGTTGTTTTTCTTCACACTTTTCCTTTCTTGTCTGTTTGCTTCTAATTTCGGTGCTTCCTGTATTGTTCGTTGGGACGGTGTCTCTTGCTGCGGTTATGAGCCTTTCTGTGTTTTTGTTTATGTATTTTTTCGGTTCTTTTTTAGTGTCTTTCAAACAGTCTTTTATACTGACCAGACCTCTTCCCCCTTCGTTTCCTTTCACGTAGAATCTGTCCGTACCGTCTTTTGGATGTAGTGCGTTGTGCATAGTCATTACTTTTCTAGTCCTCTGGTCAAGGTGCCTGATTTCTTCTTTTGTCCAGCTTATGAATGGTTCAGAGTATCTTATTAGTGATACTGCTCAGGTATTTATTCTTTTTATTAAATTTCTGCTATTTCATTTTGTTTCTAAGGGCTTCCTTGTTCTTCTCAGATATTATTTTCCAATCTTCTCTTTGATTTCTGTTGATTTGATGATGTCTGCTTCCAGAACTCCTAAATATTTATAGCTGTTTTTTTGGGTTGTTCAATGCCTTCAGTAGTCTCAAACTTTCCCTTTTTCATCTCTAGCAGTGCATACTTTTTTCATTCCGAATTCCATTATAATGTCCTGCCTGAATATTCTGGTCGTATTTATCAGCTTTTCTAGTTCCTTTTTGATTTTTTGCAAATAGCTTCAGGTCGTCCATGTACATGAGATGGTTTATTCTTTGTTCTCTACCTGTAAACTTATATCCGGCATCACATTTCCTGAGTATATAGTTTAGTGGCTATGATAAACAGTAGTGGTGATAGGGAGTCTCCTTGGAAAATGCCTCTCCGTCAGGTGTTGTCCTCCAGCTGTCAGTTCTAATCTCCATGTTTCCTTTGCTTTATTCATGAGATTAATAATCCTATCGGGTATCTTTTACATTTTTAAGCATTCAATTATCCATGCTTGAGGGATTCTGTTTTAGGCTTTCTTGTAGTCAATCCATGCCATGGTTATGTTCTTTTTCCGGCTTTTGATTTCCTCAGGATGTTTTAACCTGTGTATAACAGATCACACGCCCCTCTTTTCCCTTTCCGGCATCTTTTTTTTCCTCGGGGAGTTGTTAATGGCATGGTAAATTTGCTCTCTCAGTTGTGCCGTTAGGATTTTCCACACTGTTGGTAAGCATTTTATTATTATTATTATTTGCACTCACTAGGAGTTCTCACACAGATCATCGTCAGTGATTGCTCACCGACAACAACTAGTGGTATTTCCTGGAAAATAGTTGTAGTAGTATATGAAAGGGGTTTAGGAGCCATGATATAGGCACAAACTTCCATTTGAATATTTCAGATTTGCATGAATTCTATTCGTAGTGACTAGACACCAATTAAGCAAGGTTCACTAAATTTCAATTTCTTAAGACTCCTTATGCTTAAGCCCTAAATTTGAGGCATTTTTCTGGAATCAAAATCATTAAATACAATTAGATAAAAATTAGTATAAGATTGTAAGGTTTAGTAGCAGTATATATTTATTTTAATCTTCATATTAAGACATAAAATTGGTGCAAAACTGTTCTGTTGGGAGAATTTATATTCTTTTAAGATCTTAATATAATTTGCTATCAGATAAGGAATTCCGTAAGGATTGAAGCTGAAATATGAACTTCAATTTGATTATATATATATATATATATATATATATATATATATATATATATGTATTAGTATTTCATGTATCCACATAGAATTTTATAAGGAGATATAATTTTTTTATGTATCAATTTTCAGTATTTACTTCAACAGTGCTCGATACGTAAGTAAAGCTAGGTAATAAGCTATGAAAATATATTTATCGCGTTTCATCTTTATTTGTGAGAAGCCCAAAGACTGGCTGAAAGAACAACAAAGAATATGATTGGTTAACTAGCTAGCCGTGTATATAAAAACACCCGGCAAGAATAACTCGATGCATTTTAGCCTGAAGATTCCCTCCATAGATCAAACCCGGGGTCCTCTGTGTAGCTTAATTGCCATATATATATATATGTGTGTGTGTGTGATTTTTTTGAAGGCTTACCAAAGCATTCCGTTCAGGAGCCCACTCAACACCACAAAAGATTATTTAATTCAAAAATTATTTATTTAACATATTTTTCTAATTAAAGAGTTTTTTTCCTTGCTTGGCAGATCATCAGGGAAATTAAGTACCTTGAATGAGAAATTATAACATCTGGCAATACACAATGTGGTGTTGAGTGGGCTTTGGTAAGCCTTAAAAAAATCACATATAAATGCTTTGTACCCAGTAATCGAGTATCATCGAGCTTGTTTTCACTGGTCTAATCCCGGTCTTCAGGGAATTATCTTTTTTCTAAGTGAAACATCCAAATATATATATATATATATATATATATATATATATATATATATATATATATATATATATATATATATATATATATATATAAAGACAAATGAAGAGAGATAAAGATGTACGAATGACAAATCTATTTCAACTTCAATTGTTCAATGCAAGTGTTTATCAAGTACACCTTGCATTGAATAATTGAAGTTGAAATAGTTTGTCATCCGTACATCTTTATCTCTCTTCTTTCATTTATCTTTATAATTGCTCTCGTATATTGAGCTTAAACCATTTAACTATAGGTTCTATCCTCTAAAAGTATACTTTTAGTTTCATATTTTATTTTATATATATATATATATATATATATATATATATATATATATATATATAATTATTAATGACAATATATGTATTAGCATATACTATCAGTTCCTTTTACTTTGTAGTCTCCTTAAAAGATTCAGCTCAATGATTGTTAATTATTGATAACAGAGCAAATATAATTTATATTATATTCCAATAACCATGGTTTTATTTTATTATTTTTATTTTTTCACATTTCCAAAAAACATATTTCTGTGAGATATATTTTTACGGTCCGTTTCATTTGTCTTGTGCCAAACAACATTTTTATGTCAATATCGTCTCTGCAACACTACAAAATCATCAGAAAAAATTCACAAAGAGTAAAAAGTTCTTGGATTAAAGTGTCTTGGAAAAACCTACACTATACAGTGGTTCATTTTTTGGTAAAACCAAACAAAAAACAAAGAAAAAGAGCAAACTCATACGTGGAGGAACCCACTAATACGCCATTTTAAATTTTTCGTTCAAAGGTAGTACATCCTAAAAATTGTGCGGACATTTATAAATTTTAATTCAGTAATATTTGTTAAAATAGTTAATAAATTCTATAATTTATACATAAAAATTCACTTGAGGGTAATTTTAATTTTTTATTTTTAGCCTTCAGATGTTTATTTAGGTCATTTGGATACGAAGCACTTTTAAGTTCAACCGTTTAGAGCTAATTTCATAGACTCAGCCATCCATTCAAGCAACTATTAAGATTGTTATACTTCCGTGTTTTTGTGAAAGATGTTTAATACTTATTTATAAATTGTTTCAGTCAATACTAAGATAAGCTTAATTATCCAGAATTTTTCACTTAAGTAGTAAGTTTCTATTAAATGCGAAACTAAGGGGGGGGGGGAATTTGTCACTCACAACGAAAATATTTTACAGTTACCTAGACATGATTCAAAATACCGAAGGGAGCTATTAAATATTTATTTATTTATTTTATTTTATTTTTTATAAAATGATGTTTACAGTAGTTTTTTTTTGGGTGAAAACAAACAAAAAACAAATTTTTGGAAATGTGAAAAAATAAAAATAATAAAATAAAACCATGGTTATTGGAATATAGTATGAACTGACTTATATATATATAATGTCCCCTCCTCAAGGCAAGAAAAGAAAAGATGAGGATGAGGAAGACTAGAACCAGGCGGTTATAATAGGATGGCGGTTGTGGTGAAAGATAATAGCTAGCTTTTCTTATTTCTTTTATCTACTTCTTTCATTATTTATTTATTGTGTGTGAATGCTATTAGTGAATGGATGTAGCTAGGACAGTTGCGGGGGCGGCCAGAGGGACCGACGAGGGAGTAAGATAGACCATCGCCTGGC
>OY744530.1:113625347-113642847 GCA_963556195.1 Sepiola atlantica | reverse complement strand
ACTCCATTTGGGACTAAAGAGCGGTGGTTTTATCGCACGCGCTCCTCGCTCCAAAATTATTTGATTTTGTTTTCTTTTAAACATTAGTTTTTTATTCAGCAATAAAAAGGAAAAAGAAAAGAAAGTCTCAGAGTTTACTCTGAGTTATTTTTAAAAATTATATCTCTGGTAAATGTATATGAGATAGAGAGAGAGTGAAAGAAAGAGAGAGGGGAGGGGGAGGAAGATGGAGAGGAAGAGAGAGGGAGAGAGAGAGAGGGAGAACGAACGAAAACAGAACATTTGAAGTTCTCAGATTTTTACATCGACATGTTAAATTTTTGATGGGACAGTTTTCTTAAGGCAGGACACAATTTGACAACAAATGTCTTCATATGCGCCAGTGAGTCTATAGATGTCTTTGAAGTTATTTTTTTATAGATTTGAACTGTTTTTGTATTTATGAGAAGGATGTTTATTGCTGATTGAATAAATAAGCCAATTTTTCTTTTAATTCGTGTTTTTAAATAAATAATTTTAGGTTTACTTATACTATAGGGGCCGTTGAATTCTCTCGCCCATTTCGCTCGGTATTCACCCAAATTTTCGATAAAATTTATTTTTTAGCATATATCAAATTGAACTTTTATGCCACATTTTTACCCGTCGTCTTTTCGGCGACATTTTTTGTTATTCTTAAATTCACGACTAGTATGTTTTAACCTTTTCATGTTTGCTTTTAAATTCGTTAAATTCCGTTAAAACTTGCTTTTGTAAATAGAATGTTCAAAGTTTTTATTTTGTGTGAAATAAAATGTTAAAGCAGTAAAATATCTTTAGTCCAAGGAAAAAATATCTTTAGTCCAAGGAAAAATACAATAAAAACCAACATGACCGCCAGCGATTAAAACCTGGAATTAAAGTTAGATTCTCAACACTTTAAAAAGTAAATGAGAATTTGATTTCAGGACCAAAAATACAATTAAGACCAACAATCAGTTTCATCCTAAATTTGGGCGAATACCAAGCGAAATAAGCGAAAGAAAACAGCAGCCCTATTCTACAATAAAACTGATGTTTATCTTAAATTTTAATTTTAAAAAGCAAATAATTAGACTTTCTGACTAATTTGTTGTTTTTTAGAACCGAAAGTAGATTAGATATCTTTCTTTATCTTAAAAAATTTATTATCGAATATTAAAATTGTAAACAGTTTGCTTTTGTTAGAGATTTCAAATATAGATGTTTTCACTTTTTTTATTCAAATTTTTAATTTTAATAAATGTTTTTGCCCGACCTAGGAAAACTTGCTCCAGATAATGTGGGTGGGGGGTGGGGGGGATTTGACCCGATATTTTTTCAACTCCCAATGTCTAGGCCAGATATTTTGTATTAAATTATAAGACATTAAATGGATATCTGAATTGTTTATTGACAATTTATTGATATTTTTTGGCCAACTTATGAAACATATTTTTTTTTATTCAATCTTTAAAAAATAAACCTCATGGGTTTTTTTTCGCCCCAAATTGTACTATAGAAAAATGGATAAATCGATTTGTTTGAAAGTAATTGCGCGTTTCTCTGTTATAAATAATAATATAAATTATACAATATAGTTACGTTCGTAAAACAAACAAATATTAAACAACAACACGACGATTAATATTGCCCTGGCTGTCTCTCCTCTCTTAGAGAAATGTTTACTTTAAAAAGAAAATAATCACTAATAATGTTTAAAACTAAATTCCCTTTCAAAATAAATTTAAAAAATATCGGGTCAAATTTTCCTTTCCTGAAAAAATAGTTGTTAATATAATGAAAATGAAAATTGTTTTAAAATACTTCAGGGATTTTTCTATTTCTATTTTATACATCAGGAAACGAAAATTTACGTATAATCCTATACTTCGTCCGACATGTTCTCCTATAACAATCAAAATATTAGCGAGATTTTGTCAAATATTCACTTACGGTCTTACACTTAAAGTGACATACCAACCCATATTGATGAGATTCTTTGACGCCCACCCCTATCCTTTGACCACTCACTGGCAGAATAGAACGTTTATGAAAGAAGGTACATTTTCATTATGGAGCGCTGAAAAAGAGCCGCTCCTTATTTTATAGTAGTTGGAGCAGGTGCGGTTCCTTTTTGAAAATGGGGAGCATGAGAGAAGCCAGCTCCAATTGTGGGCGTTGGAGCAGGAGCGGGAGCAGCTCCAAAAGTAGTGGAGCGCGTAAAGCCCTGTATATATATATATATATATATATATATATATATATATATATATATATATATATATATATATATGAAAAAAGAATACAGATGTTGCTGAAATATGGTTAATTATTGTCATGGTGATAAAAAAAGTATCATGGCATCTAATGGATTACTAAATTTATAAGACAGCTTCACGTATGTATTTTCTTTCTCGCACCCAAAAATTTATATAATTGGACATGAAATTATTATTTTGTTTCAGTTACTCTTAATTGAAAATTTATTGAAACTGAAAATACAATAACGTAAAATTAAACGACAGTTTTTAAGCGTGTATATTACTAGTTTATATTCGCTCCTTGTGCGGTGTTGGTACAGTACCTGGGTAGGTCAATTTCCATCTTTAACTTGCTTCTACCGCTTCATAGCTAGTGCGAAAGACAATATTTGTCAAATTCTATGGAAAAAAATACGCTACTTTGTATTTACATGGGAGAGTAAGTAACTACGATGAATGTATTTACGTATTTTTTCTACTGGCAAAAAAACATTAAGAATTATGTTTTTCAGCGATAATAATTCGCTTTGAATACCCTTTATGCGGATTATAATAATAATGTCAGTTGAAAAAATATTTATGTAATGATTTTTATGTTATTATGTTATTTTCTTTGTTCCGATGGATACTGCACCCCATAAACTGGTATCGTCTTGGCCTTCGGGGCTTGATTTACGCCGGTCTATGGGTCTGTCCTGTGCAGTTCTAGGAGGTCCACCCTCCCAGGCTTTGCCTCCCCTCTTTGGGGAGGAGTAAGTTTATTGCTTACTGCCTGAGGCGGCCCTACCGGGGAATGCCGACGGGGCTGCTCAGGCAATTTTTAATGGCCAGAGTGCTCACCTTCTCGAGCGCTGGCTTTTCAAGTCCCACTTTCTCGACCCGACCTTGGGTCACATCTTACCTTGTGGGAGTAAGATAAAACTGGACTTGTGCCTAACCTCGTGGGGAGGTAAATCAAATGCTATTTTAATTTCTTTAAATTTATAAAACAAGTATCCAGTTAAAGACTCAAACTCAAGTATTGACATCGTAAAAACTACTGCCTTAGCAATGTGTACTCTTCCTATTCCTTTTTTGTCAACCAATCATATGTGTTTATTTACATACGAACAGAGAAACTCCAAAAACACGATAACCTTTTAATAGTAGATAGATTATGACCTAGCGTAGTTAAACACGTCTGATTTTTATAATACGTCCTAAGATGGAGTACTGCTGTCACATCTGGGGAGGGGCCGCTTGGAGCCCCTTTCTTGCCATGACATGGTACAAAATTGACGTCATAAGCAAGTGGGGCTAATCTATTCTGTTCTCTACGACCCCTTTCTCGCAGAAGCGACGTTGCTAGTCTTCCTCTACTGTATCATTATTTCCATGGAAGGTGCTCGACTGAGCTCTAATCTCTGGTTCATCCTTGTAAGAAATTCACCACAAAAACTCGTCTCCCTACCACAACTCAAAGAACTTTCCTTTTTTCCTTTCTGTGCCTAACATCAAACGGAATTCCTATGAACAGAGTTTCTTTGCATGAACTTACAATCTGCGGACCCTGTTACTACCGGACTGCTTTCCTGATGGCTACAACATAATCGTCTTCAAATAGAATGTTAAAAAATGTTTGTCATAAACCGTTCCCATAAGCAACTCAACTTTCCTCATTTCATTCATCATATTCAATCTTCTCATAATATATTTCATCATTCAACTGACAATCCTTCCATCTCATTAACTCTTATCCTCGAGTGGCTTTCGGTCTTGATAAGTGGTGACTCATTAGTAAAAATAAATAAATAAAGTATTGTAGGGAAGCGATAGGATGGTTATTTTATTTTCTTATTTTTAGTTTACCCAAACGTGTAAACTACAAATACCCGCGCATCCTCGAAGCGAACACTATCAAAATACGCGGAAATAAAATCTATTATATAAAAGGAAGTTATTTGTGTGTGTGCCTGTCTGTGTGTCCAGCTAGAAGTAGAAACTACACAAGACACACACACCAGCTAATATTTTTTATTGCATCGAGCAAAATATAATTCATTTTTTTTTTTAAATATTCATTGTTTTTGGAGTCAGCAGGAAACGAATTAGATCTAGGGATTCGACATTTAGAGCGGGGAAAGAGGGGCAAGGAAGAGAGCGAGATGAGAGGGGGAGAAAAAAGGGGGAGCAGAGGATAGAGAAACGGAAAGATGTTACACACAATTTTTCACTTTTCTAATTTGTTGGGCATGCCCTCCCTTCCGGGAAACACAGGGTAACCATGTTAACATATATTAAAAGAAAATAACCTCCGAAGGACAAGAACATTTTTTTTTAAATAAAGCCTAATAGAAAGAAAAACATTTTTACAAGTTAACCTGAAATAATAACTCCCGCCCTTCATAAACAGTAGAAAATAAGAACAAATAGACAATAAATTAATGACTATGTCCACGTCACTATATCTGAATGATGATGTTAGACAGGAAATTAGTAGCAAGCGTGTTCTGTGGCTGATATCGGACCAAGGGACCAACGAGCCGATTCCGGATTTTTGTATATTTTTTATTTTCATTTTAACGTGTACGCTGCCGTAGTTATAACGAAGGTTAGACGGGACAAGATTGGGGAGTGTCCGGGATTTTTTACCTGCTAATTAAAACTCTTTAAAGAGGGGCAAAGCAAATGAAAGACAACAAGAGGCTTGAAGCCAATATCACCGTTTATAGACTTTTAATTCTTCCACATTCGAGGGACTTAATATATTACAAATGGATAGCATACTAGAGGTAGAAACAGCATTAGGGTTAGAGGTTAAAACAACATTAGGGTTAGAGGTTAAAACAACATTAGGGTCAGAGGTTAAACCAACATTAGGGTTAGAGGTTAACAGCATTAGGGTTAGAGGTTAAAACAACATTAGGGTTAGAGGTTAACACAGCAGTAGGGTTAGAGGTTAAAACAGCATTATGGTTAGAGGTTAAAACAACATTAGGGTTAGAGGTTAACACAGCATTAGGGTTAGAGGTTAAAACAACATTAGGGTTAGAGGTTAACACAGCAGTAGGGTTAGAGGTTAAAACAGCATTATCGTTAGAGGTTAAAACAACATTAGGTTTAGAGGTTAAAACAACCTTAGGGTTAGAAGTTAAAACAGCATTAGGGTTAAAGGCGAGACGGTCAATGACAAACACACAGCTAGTACGAATAGTTAAGGAGTACATGGTCGACAACAATATCTTCGGGAGATGACGGTGGTTAAGTGGATATCGACACGGACTGAAGACATGAGTGTTCCACGTTTGAATCCAGTCGGTTTAACAGTACCACTTTCACTTAGGCATGTCGGCAACTTTCTCGTGGTCCTTCCCGTAAGTAATCTTTCCAGAAAGATTTCTAACTAGAAACAGTGAAACTAATGCCAACACTAGAATTATCAGATTCACACGAAAGAAGAAGAAGAACGACACCTTCGAAGAAGATATGTTGGGCAACCTTGTGTAAACCTTAAAACACTATTGCATACTATCTCTAGAAAGCTTCACAACATGATTGAGTACATAACTTCCACCCAGAAAGCGGTAGTTCATTGTATAAACATATGTGTGTATCTTCACAGCTGTGTTTTACCTTTTGCAATGTTTCGTCGACCTCCTACATATAGCGTCTGATATTCCACAATGATCATCCATATGGAACTGGACAGGCTCAATGTCGCTTAAATTCGGTGATCCAACGAGAAGCGGTGTTAACGTGATTGCTACACAGAAGCATTAGTGTGTAGCTTACTTGCCATGAATATATTTTACACTACTACTAAGATCTACTCATGTATTGTGCACTCTTGAAGTAAATACTGAAACAGAACATATATAGGGAATATATTATCTATATAAAAAATAGGCGTGCGTGGGTACGGCGCGCTTCGCCGGTATGAAAAGAATGAGATACCAGGAGAAACGAACAACGAATAAAAACGAACAACACGGGAGTAGACAGATGAAAGGGGAAGAAACAATGTAAAACGCGAATTGAAATTTCAATCAACAATAAAAAAAAAATATATTCCTTTACTTTCGTCAAAATGAACAAAAATGGAACGCCATCTTAAATTAAAATTATGTATGTTCGGGGAAAGGAAAAGAGAAATGGAGCGAGAGTATTTTATGTAATGAACTAACTGTTGTAGACCCGTGCCTCACGTATGTTCTTTACTAATTTTCTCGTCGCCAGTGTTGTAGACCCGTGCTAGGGGTCACAAAGATAACAACCACAAATTGTGACAGGTTAAAATATACAATGTATTTATTCATAGCAATACAGTAACGCCACTAAATGTGGTAGGAGATGACCGGATTCCTACCATGCGGTAAAACATGAATAGGAATGTCCTCTGTTTGAGTCTTTGCAACCATGGTATTTATTATAGATGGTTGCTTCCATTAGTTCTTCAATAGGGGTGATTTGTACCCCACAACACTAACTGACCCGTGTCTCATCGTTGTCCGGGAAACTAGATTACATCAATGAAATCATATGTCCAACCTTGAACAATCCGGCGCGAACATAAATCCCACAATGTTAAAAGCAGATCGCCAGGATATTTTGTCATTTTACGTCGATGTTACCTATTATTAATAATAGTATTTTCACAAATATCATGGTTGTTAAGCAGCCGAAACTAGTATCTCTGTAAATTCCTATCTTGTTCATGTAACTCAGCTTGTGTGTACTGATTTAAGGTGGTAACTTGAACAGGAGAGAATTCACTGTAATTTATTCTATATGTAGCGCAGGTTTAATCAGATCTACCTACAGTATATCTATGACGCCCACAACCTAATTAAAAAGCTGTAAGTTCTTTCACTACGTAAGAAAAGCAAAATGTTGCCCATCTATTTGGAGGGTGGAGTGGGGCATAATGGGTCAGTGGAGCATAATGGGTTAACTCACCGATTTCTTTTATTTTCTCCCAACTCAAAGTTCATCATATGCTCTCATTCCTGAAGTTACCAGCTTTGGAAAGTGCTACTGGTTAACTGGCTTATTTTTTATGATAAAGTTGTCTCATCTCTTACTTGTACAGAAAAGAACTTTGGTGTTGAAAATATCAACAAAAATTACGATTGAGACATTACTGACATAGTTACCAAAAATAAATTACTTTCGAAGGTGGGGACGAATGTGTCACCTCAGATTTGTATTGTCTAGATGAAAGTACATGTTGCTTGGGGGAGCCTGTGTTTCTAACATATATGTGCTATTCTATATTTAGTCTAGTTATTAATATAGTGAGGATGTTCTGTATTTGTCCTGTTAAAGTCTTGTTATATTAGTGGTATCTATAAATATGCAGCTCTCCAAGTACCTATTGTTGTTATGTTGAATCTTGGAACGGCTTTTTACCTTTTGTTTTGACTAAATGTTATTGAAGATACACAATGGTGAGTCAGTATGCCTCACCACCTATAGAATACCATATTTATTTACATGTTTTAAATTATTGTTAAAACAGAATAAAAAGCTTAATTCGATAAGTAAAATAACTGTCCCCTTTTCCAAAATAGTTTCTACAGTATTGTTATTATTGTACGATAGAATACTTAATAGTTTCCACGCTTTAAGTTAGGTCCCTCTAACTCCGAAGGGTATAAAATTAAAAAGTATTAGTGGAGAATCCACAATCGTTAAAAGTGAATAAGCGATTTTCTGTTGTGTTAGTAAAAAACAGTCGATGAAACTTATTAATATATTTTTGTGTTGTTTTAGTAAAAAAAAAGTGGCGGTCTTTAAAATAAGCGATTTTCAGTTTTGTAAAAATAAAACTTGAAAATTTAATAAGCTATTGTTGGTTTTCTTAAGCAGTCCTTAAAAGTTAATAAGCGAGTTTTTGTTTTATTTTGTTTTAGTAAAAAAACAGTCGTTGAAAGTTAGTAATCATTTTTTTTTTTTTATTATAAAAAACATTCGTTAAATTTTGTAAACGATTTTGTGCTTGTTTTTCGTACAAAAAAGTTCTTAAAAGTTAGTAAATTATTATCTGTAAACAAATTTAGTAAAAATAAAACAGTCGAAGACTTCGTAAGCGATTGTATGTTTTGTTTTAGAAAATATCTATCCTGAAAAGTCATTAATCTATTTTGTATGTTGTTTTAATATTTAAAAAGGAACAATTAATGAAAGTAAACAATAGATTTGGTTTTGGTTTTGGTTTTATTAAAATAAACAGAGTTGTTAAAAGACATAGAGAGATTTTATGATTGGTTTTAATGAAGAAAACAGTCGTTTAAAGTCAAAAAATGATTTTCGTTTTTGTTTTAGTAAAAAAACAAGTAGATTTTTTCCTTTTGGTTAAAAAATAATAATTGATTTTCTTTATTGTTTTAGTTTTAACCAAACTAGTCTTTTCAATTTAGCGTTTTATTTTGTTTTAACAAAATAAAACGAAAAGGAAAAGATCGATGAAACTTATCGGTTTTCTATTTTGTTTTATATAAAACAAATGTTATATCTGATTAAAAAATTACTTACAAAGAGCAGCAAGGCGTCAGGCTAAGACAGTATTATGAATAGGATGCGGGTTGTTTGTTAATATATTCCAGCATTCTTAATAGTGATTACATGTATTTAAATAGCCAGACGATACTGCTGAAATACAACCATTCATATACTTCCTTATTCCTCGAATACATTCAAGACCCCAGGCCGAATGTAAGTAAAATTGAGGATGCGCTTGTAATTTATTTTTAAAACCTAGTGTAGTATGTTGGGAATAGTATGAGTTAATAAATGAAATAATAAACGGTGGCGTAAGTGTAATTATACAGATTAAAGAAATTACCCGGTGAATATGAGTGACGTGGGAGAACGTAATTCTAGACGAGTGAAATTGTTTGTTACATTATTTGTGAGACACCGTATTTGAGAGAAGCAGTTTATTCGGAATTAATCTAATAAACTTACAACGGCGATGAAATGTACGCATATTTTCGTGAAACACGATTTAGGGAGTGCTGTAAGTGGTGAGTGTAAAAGATTTTCATAGAAAATGTTCGGTTATTTTTTATTGTGACTGTAGTTGCAAGGGAAAAATCGAGTTTACTATATTATATAGGAGATCAATAATTATGCTAAAACCCGGCTTCGAAATAGCTAAAAAATACGTTCGAAATTAGCTGATTGTAGACAATGCATTTAAGAAACGAAATATTTCATGTGTATTAGAAATTTCGTTCCTTTAAAACTAATAAAACATATTTAAAATTAATTTTGGAAAAAGAAAAAAATAACAATCGCATCTCGCTTGTTTGACTGACGTTTCGCCGAAAGAAAACAAACTTTCATTTCTTTATTAATTTGATAATTTTAATTTTAATTCAATTTATATTTAATATCTTTTAACAAACGTGTCTTTCAAAGTTTGCTACCGGTCAAAAAGTCAGAATCGCAGTAAACATTTTGTAAGCTGCTTGTAAGCTCATGCGATTTTAATAACTTTTAGTAACTGAATATATGAGTTTTCTTAGCGAGAGCGAAAGAAAAGGGGCGAGAGAGCGAGAGGGGGGGCAGGAGGAAGGAGCGAGAGAGAAATTGGAACGCTGAAAAACGCACGCACTCATTTCAGTTAACAATAAAAACAGTAGATTTATTTCAACGAAACATAAAGTTCTACGAAATTCGTAGTTTTTGTGAAAACAGTTTATTATTGAATGTATATTAGAGGGTAAGCTAGTGCTTGATTTTTCAATAGTTAAAAAAACGCGGAGAAAATAAACAATTCAATAAATTCTATCCGTTAAAATTTAATAAAAAATGTTTATCATCACTCTTTTGTTTATCCCATTGAATGTTATTATGCTAAAGAGAAAGAGAGAGGGGCGAGAGAGGGAGAGAAAGAAAGAGAGACAGAGAGAAAAAGAGAGAAAAAGAGAGAGAAAGAGAGAGAGAAATAGAGAAAGAGAGAGAGGGATAGAAAGAGAAAGAGAGAGAGAGAAAGAGAGAGAGAGAAAGAGAGAGAGAAAGAGAGAGAGAAAGAAAGAGAGAGAAAGAGAGAACGAGAGAGAGGGAGAGAAAGAGAAAGAAAAAGAGAGAGAAAGAGAGAGAAAGATAGAGAGAGAAAGAGGAAGAGAGAAAGAGAGAGAGAGAGAGAGAAAGAGAGAGAGGGGAAGAGAGTGAAAGAGAGAGAAAGAAAGAGGGTGAGAAAGAAAGCGAGAAAGAGAGAGAGAGAAAGAAAGAGAAGGAGAGAAAAAGAGAGAGAAAGAGAGAGAGAAAGAGAGAGAGAGAGAAAGAAAGAGAGAGAGAGAGAGAAAGAAAGAAAGAGAGAGAGAGAGAGAACGCGGTAAAGTTTAAAATAGCAGTAACATTTTTTAAACGAATTAATATTTTATTTACTTTTTAAAAGGTAAATTTATTTTTAGAATAAATACTTTTTTCAATGCTTGAAAATTGTGACATTTATTTAGTAGTGTGTGTATGTGTGTGTGTGTGTGTGTGTGTGTGGGTGACTAAGTAGATGAGGGAGTGAAAGAAAAGGGGAATATTGTTTTACTGTTTCGGCGTTCCTTCTTCATACTAACTTTCTTGTTTACCTTTTAGATTTTTAAACTCCTTCGTTTCACCTTTTTTCATACCAAAAATTTCGTTTCAATGATTTCAAGTTGTGAACAGAAATGAAATTCCGATCAAAGCCAGCTAATTTTTTAATATAAGTATGATATAAGTATATATATAAAACAGTAATATATATAAGTATATATATAAGCATATATATATATATATATATATATATATATATATATATATATATATATATATATATATATATATATATATATGTATATATATATATATAAGCATATATATAAGTATATAATTATATATATATATATATATATATATATATGAACATAATCGTGCCATAAAAAACGGCGATACCTCAAATGCACTATGCACTCATATGATCTCTTCCGGCCACCATTTCAATACCCATAAGGCAATCCCTATCAAACATATTCATGACACCAAACTTCGACGTCTCACAGAATCCTGTCTGATCCTATGTCATAAGAACACTATTGCCCAAAGACAAGGTTTCTATAATATTGCTTTTCCTTCGGCTAGATCGATTTTATACGAGATGAATCTAAATGAATACGACTCTGGCTAACTTTTACCCTTGTCTCTCTTCTTCACCCTTTCCCTCCTCCCCTGCCTCCCCTTCCCTTGTTTCGTCTCTCGACGTTAACTGCCCCAATTACTACTAATCCTGTAGACCTTTGACGCTCTCAGCCCGAATTTAATCAGCAGGCGATATCTAAGCACTGTTTTTTTTTTCTCTCTCTTTTTTTCTCTTCTTTAATAGTTTTCGACAACAACATGTCGATTTACCTTTTCTCACGTTTGCTCTCGCTTTCTCTTCTTCTTCGTTTCGTCTTCTTCAACTGACGTTCTAAAGATACTGGCTGATTGGTATCTCTTTCTTATTCTTCCTCTTCTTCATCTTTTTCTTTCTCTTTTGATAACATTCCTCGCATTCCTTTTTCTCCCCGTTTTGTTGTTCTCTGCACGTGACATTTTCTTCCAATCGCATTCTCTGTATAAATTTGAAAACTTTTCCGTTTTGAAATAAAGTTTATTAACTGATCGAAAATGGTCGTATCTACGGCCGAAATATCTCGGTGGAACTTTACAAGATGAGTTATGGAGTTTATTTTTGTTAGTTGTTGAATTGCTTATTCTTTATTCCATTTTTATTTTTACATATATATATATATATATATATATATATATATATATATATATATATATATATATACATATATATATATATGAAGTAGAATGGAAAGGAATTAGAGAAGCAAAAGCCAAATCAAAATTCAATTCAATTGCTCAGAGCAAGGTATATTCCGCAAAAAGGCAATTTATTCAAGTTAAATTTTCCTTAAGCCAGGCTTTTCAAAGATCAAAATCTTATCATCAGAGGAAGTCGCTGGGATAGATAAGTTGGCAGAGGCCAAGATTTAAGATTTGAAAAAATAAAATAAAAGTTGTAGGGAAAGAAACACAGGGAAAAACTCTGCCCGAATGCAAGCAAATGTCCGATTGCTAAAAAGTCCGGTGTCGAAAAGTCCAGCGGAGAGAATGAGATGTAGATAGGTAGGTCGTTAAGAGGCACGAGATGTTGTGAGAGAGGATTCAAAGTTAAATTCCAAGAGGCCAAATCTTCAGGTGCGGCGAAAATAGAAAATCCAAAGGGTAAAAAGTCCAATAAGAGGTACGCTCGTGGATGTAGGCAGGCTCAGTAAAGAGTGAGGTGGAAAATATTCGCTACTCGTTCCCTCCCTGCCTACTAGTCGCATATGAGTCGCATCAAAGGTGGAATGTTCAGAGAAGTTAATTTTTGTCACGTGATAACATTAAGGCATGAGTATACGTAAAGGAGAAATTCCTCGAATTCTTTTATTTTAATACTATTGTGAAGCAAATTTGTCTTCTGACTTCACCACTTTGCAATTTTCTTTGTTGCAGTTTTGATGGCAAGCTTCGCTGGGAAATTGTTTGGTATATACACAGAAATGGCAATAGACACACTTATTATATTTAAAAACGAAGATTGTTTTCAGATCTAGTCAGTATCATATTGATTATTACTCCTCATTGATGAATCGGAAAATCACTCGGTTAACAATGGAAAATGGAATCCGTAGATTTGCGCGATTTGGCACTGATTTAGTGAACCTTCAGATTAACATGATAAAGTATAAAGAAGCACTTTTACAATACTATATAACATCCCCGTTTAGTACAAGAGTACTCTCCCTTTCATTACCTTCTTATTTCCGATAAATCTTACTCTCCCTTTTAATATATTATTCACCCCTTCGATAAAGTCTTAATACAACACTCGATTCTGATACAACGCTACCTTCTTACACTGTCCTTTCATAATTCTGGGCGTCTCACAGTCAGTTTGGTTTCTGAGGTCTGACAGGCAGTTGAGTGTGTGCGCCTCTCACAAAGAGACGAGCCCTTCGGTTCTAAGCTATTGGACTTGTGTTTTGATTTAATCGCGGTAAGAATTCTCATTTGCAAGTCTGTTATTCAAAAGAAAAAAACGAGATTCATTGTAACCTTCAAAAGAATAAAAATCTGTTATTTGTTTTAAACGGAAGTTGTAATTTTATTTGCAGGGAGAATTCTACTGTTGCAACACTGACTGAGACCACCCAATTGACACTGCAACTGGTGTCGAAATCGAACAACAACTTCGTACCAGTACAACGAAAGAACGATCACGGCCTGTGCAGTAAGCGCATACAGAGCACATTCATAGCCAGTCGCTTTCTCCAGATCAAAAATTGAACTGGTTAATATAACAAGGTTTATTTCTTGCCCGCCTGTGGAACACAATCCCACGAGGCTGCTCCTTGGCTGACTAGAACATTGCCGTTTTCAAGTCCACTGTACACAAATTCTTGTTGAGCCGTCCTCTTAAATAATCAATTTCTCTACCAGTTACAACCATCGTTACAAATCCCCTTGGTATCTCATCATCTACATGTTTAACCCCATAGCCCTTATCTTCGAGTGGTCCTGGGGCCTTGATAGAAAGTGACTCGTTTTTAAAAAAATCTTACTTTCCATTTCAATATTATATTACACTCGCTATTGATGTTCAGTTAATCTCCTTTTCAATATTATCATATTGTCTTTCTCGATAGCATCTTACTCTCCTTTTTTAAAATACTATCTTACTCTCCTTTTTTTAAATGCTATCTTACTCTCCCTTCCCAGACAACCATACTCTCCGGTTGGGTTCCTTTTTACTCTCACTGTCAATACCACCTTAATCGCCTGTTCCATACAATCTTCCTCTCCGTCTCAATACCACCTTACACTTTTTCTTTCGAGTACCATCATTCGTTTCTTTCTTTCTTTCTTTTTTTACCAGCTTTCCGTAGTCACGCTACCATAAACATAACCCTAAACCCTAACCCTAACCCTTACCTTAACCCTAACCCTAACCCGAAACCCTAACCATAAACCTAACCTAACCCTAAACCCTAACCCTAAACCCTAACCCTAACCCTAACCCTAACCCTAACCCTAAACCCTAAACCCTAAACCTAAACCCTAACCCTTACCCTAACCCTAAACCCTAAGCCTAACCCTAAACCTAATCCTAAACCCTAAACCCTAATCCCTAACCCTAATCCTAACCTTCAACCACTAACCCTAATCCTAAACCCTAATTCTAACCTAAACTCTAAACCCTAAACCCTAACTCTTACCCAAACCCTTACTCTAGACCCAAACACTAAACCCTAACCCTAACCCTAAACCCTAACCCTAGCCCTAAACCCTAACTCTAGACCCTAACACTAACCGAAACCCTAACCCTTAACCCTAACCATAACCCTAACCATAACCCTAACCATAACCATAACCATAACCCTAAATCCTAAACACTAACCCTAAACCCTAAAATCTAACCCTAACCTTAAACCCTAAACCCTAAACCCTAACCCTAACCCAAACCCTAACCCTAACCCTAACCCTAAACCCTAACCCTAAACCCTAACCCTAACCCTTTACCATGGTAAAACGTGAAAGCAAATTATATCGTTGTCCACTTACAACTCACTGCCTAAGATCTTCCCCGCACACTCACACCGCCTTTACCTCTAACCCCAAATATATTTTTTCATTCACTCGAGTTCCCTTTTTAGGGTCTGCCACTGCTACTGTCGTTATGTAAAGTGGCATGACATATTCAGGTTATGAACCAGGTAATCAGTCGAGTAAGAAAAAGAGGAAAAAGGGGCAGACGCACCTTAAACGAGTCGTTCAACGTATTAGAAGTTGAGTGTGGTCGTAGGAAAAGTTCGCTATCTGTTTAAAAGAGAGTTTTTTTTTAGATATAGAGTGAGAGAGAGAGAGAGAGAGGGGGGAGAGAGAGAAAACAATTCAAATATCTGCTCGGAATGGCGAATAAGTACACACGTGTGGACGCGCATTTGCTTATTTCTTCTTTTAAATGCCGTTACGGCCTTTCCCCTTTTTAAAAAATTATTTGTTTCAATCTCCGTTTGTTTTCGTCTTTTGGAATCATTTTTATTTTACGTTTTATTTCTTATTCTCATTTTTCCCTTTTCCTCCCTGTTTCTGTTTGCTCCTGTATTTACTTCTTCTTCTTCTTCTTCTTCTTCTTCTTCTTCTTCTTCTTCTTCTTCTTCTTCTTCTTCTTCTTCTTCATCATCATCCCCATCCTCATCCTCATCATTCGCTCCCTTTTCCTCGCCATCCCTTCTTTATCCACCGGCAAAAACTCGTTCAGATGGCACTGTCCCGAATGACGTTCGTTACTGATGATGAGGATAATGGCGACGTTTGTGATGATGGCGACAAAGATAATGATCCCTTGACAGTTGTTGGTTGCGACAATGATGATGATTATATTTTATTGGTTATGATATTACTGTCTTATTAATAATCGTGATGATGATGATGATGATGATGATGATGATGATGATGATGATGATGATGTGTTGTTAATGATGATGACACTGACAATGATCATGCCAAGGAGGAGGAAAAGGGATAACAATTGATAGCAGTTGTGATGTCGCGTAATAGAAGATGGCGGTGGCGGTCGGATCAGCAGCAGTAGGGGCCAGGGCTCCTGCCACCGCCGCCACCATCACCTTCATCAAGATGCCCCGGCAGCAGCAAAAGCAGCAGCAGTCAGTTATAGATGTATTGCCACACGGGCACAGGCTCCCCGCCCGTTTTACGCGCACACCTGTGATTGGCAGGTGACAGTCTCCGCCTGTTTTTTCAAATCTATTGTTAGTCCAGGGGGGCGAAAATAGAGGAAACTTTAGGCCTTTTTCCAACTAATGATCAGTTAGTTATTTAGTTTGTCATTGGTAGACTACATGTTGAAACGTCATACGAGGCATCAGAAGTTTGGAGAAAATAAGGTTAAATTGACTCTGAGCTGAAACACGACTGCTCTGTTTTCATTGTTGCGGGAACACACCGAGAATTCCCGCGTTTTTTTTTTTCATAATTAGACTTTTCGACGGCACTCTCTCTCTCTCTCTCTCCGCGGCCTGCTGAATTGTCTTACTAAAGTGGATGTAGCCGATCATGGGATACAGAGGAACTTTATTACCAGCACTGTTTACCATGCTACTAGCACTGGTGGTGGGTACTAAGGAAAACAGGTCCAACAAAACCGTCGAGCTAAGCGCACTGACCAGTGACGCACGTTCTCATAGTGAGCACAGAAGGTCTAAGGTGGTCGAGCTACCCGAGGTAGCCACCACGTTAGATCCCGGACATTTACATACGCCAAGTTTTATGCAGGCTGGCGATCAATTTTCTAGCTTGCAAGATTTTAACAACACCGACCAAGACCATAGACCGACCACGGAGAGGTCACCTTACAGAGGTAAGTCGAATACAACGACGAGCATTACACTTTCAGTGGTGTGGAGTAGAAAAGGTTACTACTACTACTACTACTACTACTACTACTACTACTACTACTACTACTTCTAACAAGTCTCCCCCTCTCTTCCTGTTACTATACGTGGGTAGATCTAAACCCCTTCGTGCAGCGAGGGCCGCTCCCTTTCAACCCGCGCCAGATCTTGTGGCTCGATCTTTACCGTTTTGCACGTTCAAGGCTGCTCATTTGTCATTTGCTATTACAGAAGATATCATCTCGAATTATCGAATATTGGGAACTATTTTATTTGTATTTTTTTTTGCCCTTTTTTGTTTTACATTTTATTTTTTAAACTTTAGGTTTTTCTTTTTTTTAGGATTGTTTCTTGTTATATATTAAATTATGTTTCGTCAATGCCATCAACAAAACCGCGTGTCACGTTTTTAATTTTGAGAGTAGTTTTAACTTCAAAATAATTTCTAGCGCCACCTATTTATCATGGTCAGTTTGTTCGTCATGTATTTCATATGAGAAGTCTGTGTCCACTTCTAATTGCTGGATGTCATGACATTAATAAGTTACAGAAAATTTACATTGGATCCACTTATTTTGTCACGTGTGTGAATATATGCGAGGGGTCAGCCATGCCGGTGCATCTGAAGAAAAATCGAGAACTTCATGATCCAAACTTTATGATTTTTATATGTTGGGCTTGAGACTATATGTGTTGGATTTAAGACTATATATATATATATATATATATATATATATATATATATATATATATATATATATATATATA
>OY744530.1:113465347-113622847 GCA_963556195.1 Sepiola atlantica | reverse complement strand
CAAGAGGCCAGCAGCACGACGAAATAAGCTATTGGAGTAGAAGGCTCTCCCGCATCTGGGAACATCTACAGCGAATGGATGGGATTTAGCTGATTGTCCGGTTAATCTAGTGAATTTACATCGAGAAAGCACCACAGTAGCCAGTTCATCGGAGCACAATCCGTTGAAGTATTTGTAAAACAAGCACCAGGATGCAACATTGCAACGATGGGACATGGACTGGAGCTTGGTGTATAGTAAGGGACCTATTAAGTTGGCGACTCTTTTTTGGACCCTGTCTGGGAGGGAGAGACTAGTGGATGAAGCACCAGCTCAGATGTGGCAACAATACTCCATGCATGGGCGGATGGTGGCTTTGTAGAGATACAGGATAATGTCAGGTGTGAGGAGTTTACTAGCACGGTAGAGGGAGCCCACCTTATTTACTGAAGCCTTGGCAATATATTCAATGTATTTGTTCCAGTTCATGTTACATGTAAAGGTTAGGCCGAGGAGTTGGAATGTGGAACTCTAAGATTAGAAAAGCATTAAGAATTATCTCATCTTAATATTAATACTGCTATTATTATTTACATACGTAATATATATATATATATATATATATATATATATATATATATATATATATATAATAAAAGTTTTTAAAAAGGTTGAAGGCAATGCGAAGTTCCGGATCGCTGGAAGCTGTGAAGAACAAAAACAAAACAAAATCGAAATAAGTCGGATATAGATCGAAAGGTTTGTTTATTTTTCTAGACAGCAAGGGTGTTAGTTTGTAATATCCGGATATATATATATATATATATATATATATATATATATATATATATATATATATATATATATATATGAATGTATATCTAGGCAGCATCTTCTCTTGCAGGCATGTATTGTTGAATATAAGAGACAACTTATGCATGGATATCCTTTGGTAGATCCTTTCAATAGTCCGAATCAGGATCATCAGCCAATTCCCCTCCGAAACTAAGATCCTGATTCGGACTATTGAAAGGATCTACCAAAGAATACCCAGACATAAGTTGTCTCTTATATTCAACAATACTTGCCTGCATATATATATACATATATATATATATATATATATATATATATATATATATATATATATATATATATTTATGATTATTTTTATTTTTATTTACACAGACATGTACAAAATCTGCGACACTGGCATGTCGATGTTATCGATCAACAGCTATTATAAACTGAGATCTCACCAGGCAGAGTTAGAATCCGATCTTAACCTTAGATCATGTTTGGAAAGAAACGGTCTATGTTTGCACCGAACTCGATTATTTAATAGTTTAATTATTATAGTTATTAGTTTTCTGTCTAACATTTATGTACAAATTCTTACATCAATCTAAAAAAATAAAACAATATAATGAAAAGCAAGTAAAACTTGTCGATTTAAATAAAAAAAACACTTTTGTTTTGAACAACAAATTAGATATCGCATTTATAGTGTAAAGCGCCATTTTTCTTATTATATCTAATAAACATTGCATATTCATTTAAGACAAGGTTTCTCGGCGTTTCTGTAGTTAATGACAGCAAAAATACTACAATGCATCTCAATATTTCACAGGTGAAAAACCTTTGAAAATATGATGTAATCTCTTGTGAAAATACGACATGTATTCGGTTGCGGTCATAATAAGATGAACAACTTTTACTTACTGTTCTCAATCTGGATCCATTTAACTGGATTTTCTTTTTATGTTTCTTTATATGTCTTTTTCTTTATTTTGGATACCATTTTGGGTAAAACGTATTAACATGAATATAATTTCCAATAACAGGAAGAACCGGCGTTGCCTGGGATTGAATGATGACCCCCATGACTTTTTGCGCCCAGACCATAACAACATATACCTTTTTTATTTTATGTTTTATATTTTGTAATATTCAAATTTTGGGTTATATATATATATATATATATATATATATATATATATAGAAAGAGAGAGAGAGAGAAAAGAGAGAGAGAGATTCAAGGAAATGTTATTAAATTATTCGTTGTTTTTTGTTTGATTAGGCTTTAGTTTTTCAATTTTCCGAATAATCCATTTCGTATTTTGGTCAAATTGGTGTATATAAGTTCCGTAGGTTTCTTATTCCATTTTTTTCTTAATTTCTTCTATTGCGAGTACTATATATACGCCAATTTAGGAAATGGACTATCCGGAAAATTAAAACAACAAACAAACTCCGTACTTTCTATAACATTGCCTGAATATATATATATATATATATATATATATATATATATATATATATATATATATATATATATATATATATATATATATACCGTTAGGAGGGAAGAAACCCATTGAAATGCATGATGAAGATTTTATACTAAAGCAAGGATTCCGCAATGACCAACTGCACTTCTGAAATCGCATTGCAAGTCCATTTCCAAAGAGAAATAATGGGAATATTCGGCTTATTTTATTTAATACAGAGTAGAGTGCAAATAAATACTGTGGTCCTTCTTTGACTGAGAAGACCAAATAGACTAAACACTTGACTTTGTTTTTGTTTCAAACTTTTATTCACGTCCGACAGTTGGGGAACTTAAAAATGGATTTCGAATTTCAAGAAAATATATGAATGATAAAAAGTAAATAAAAATGGTTGACATGTTTTTATAATCTTGTGTGCTTTATCACTTGCAGTGGATAGAAGTTCAGTGTCAATAAAACGATTTGGTTTTAATTTTAACTTGGCGCACTTGCTTTGCTAGCCACACTGAGGAGTTGTGATACAGAAAAACAGTGTATTTGTGCTTTGTGGTTTACTATATATATATATATATATATATATATATATATATATATATATATATATATATATATATATATATATTATTTTATGTCTGAAAATATACATTACGTCGGATATGTATCGCATGTCTATAATATTTATTTCTGATATTGAACATTCTTTACTCATACATACTTAACGTATATCGGTATAACATACATACGTATATATATATATATATATATATATATATATATATATATATATATATATATATAATATTAATAAATCTACTTGTCTCAATGTCTATATTTATAAAGGGTGTTCAACATCTCTGATAGAGTTTATGTGAGTCTACGCTTGTAGACCTGAGTTTCACAGTGCATAGGGACTGATAGGTTCTCATCTCGCGTTCTTTAAAACATGTGTAGATATAAATCAGTTTATACAAATTCTACGTATGCCTTATGTGGATTTACTTAGTATCCCTTGTGGAATGCTTTTGTATTGTGAGAAGTGGGAAATGTGTCTGTGAATGGTTTGTCTTGTGAATGCCCTATAACAATTGATTTTTGGGGCTTGCATTACATAACATTATTAATGTTGAATATATATATATTCTATTGAGTACTGTTAAAGAAAATACTGAAAATCTATAAACAATATATTAGATTATCAATGGAGGCGCGATAGCGCTCTATCCCTTAATAGACTCAAAAACGACCTATGCTAGACATCTCATTTCTTTGATCAGTCATAACTCAAAAATCAATAAACCAAATTAGTTAAAACTTTGCACAACATTTCCATTTGATAGGTTCTATAAGTGTGTAGAATTTCAGCATCATTAGTCAAGGCAACCCAGAGATCCAGAAAGGTCAGGAGTGATTTTGCGTTATCCGTGTGTACGTACGTACGTACGTACGTACGTACGTATGTGCCACCCTGTATCTCATCAACTATTTGATGGATTCAGCTGATTTTTGGCATGAGATAGACATTCTAGGGTCTAGTTGATTGTATTTTAATTTCAGTTTACCATATACCTTAGTTTTCCAGAAAATTCCAAAAAACCTTTAAAATTACCATTGTCTTCAGGCATAGCCTTTACAAAAGTAGTGACATTCCATGATAACTGCCAGTATACTGAAATCATATGCCCTTAATAGGGTTACGATGAAAATTCATATACACTAAATGTACAAAAGCAAGGAAATTCCCAAATTTTTACAGTTTTATTGTCATTAAGGGTATGACTACATATCAACCAAACCATTTCATTATCACATCACTACTGTATAAATATCTATGCATGAGTGGGTGAAGTGTGTGAGGTGCGCTGAAGAAAAATTCCTACAAGTAAAATACATAGCCCTGTTGTGCTCGCATACCCTTAATGATAATAAAAGTGTAAAAATTTGGGAATTTCCTTGCTTTTGTACATTTAGTGTATATGAATTTTCATCGTAACCCTATTAAGGACATATGATTTCAGTATACTGGCATTTATCATGGAATATATATATATATACATTCAAAGTGTAAACGACTAAATGCTTTCTTTATATATATATATAAATATATATATATATATATATATATATATATATATATATATATATATATATTTAAAAGTGGTCAACACTTTTTATAAGATGTTACACCTATGTGTTGAGTAGGGCGCCACTTCTTTCCAGGGATTACACCACCAACTCTTTATCCGTACTTTATAATGCTGAGTATATATATATATATATATATATATATATATATATATATATATATATATATATAGATAGATAGATAGATAGATAGATAGATAGATAGATAAATATAATCCAGGCAAGGTAAACATCCACAGGATAGTAATTCAAAGGATTTCAACCGGGCTTATAAAAAGTGCTCAATATCAAATAGAGCTTTTATATATGATTATTTTTATTTACACAGACATGTACAAAATCTGCGACATCGGCATGTCGATGTTATCGATCGACAGCTTTTATAAACTGAGATCTCGTCAGGAAGAGTTAAAATCCGATCTTAACCTTAGATCATATTTAGAAAGAATGAAATGGAGAAAAAAGGAAAGAAATTTTAAATTTTAATTTGGAAGGTTACGTGGTTCGGACCGTTAAATATCAATTATATATATATATATATATATATATATATATATATATATAAACACAATTCAGAGTCAACTGACTTTGATGTAATAGTATTCTAATTCTCACATAATTTCGATCAACCTATCTATTTAGTTTTCATCTGGTCAAATATACCTACATTTATAACGAGACACATGTGCTCCTTGATTTATATTTCTGACGATGTTATTATCGGCTTTATCATCAGATTGTCACACATCAAAGCATAAATATGATTGTTTTGAAATAAGTTCATACAACTTATTTCAAAACAAGCAGAAATAAACATAATATTGTCCACTGTCTTCCTTTCTCTCATTCCCTCTCTCTCTCTTTATATATATATATATATATATATATATATATATATATATATATATATATATATATATATATATATATATATATATATATTTCCTCAAATGAAACCACACTCTTTCAAAGGGAAAGACATTTGTTCAAATGGATTTACATATCTGATGAGAGCCGACAACCGCTTGAAACGCGTTATATAAATTTATAAAATTATAAAATAACAAAATAATAAATAAATGTTGAAAAAAACGTTTTACAAATGTTGGTAGCTTTACTCCTTTACATATATACTTTTATCTCGTTGGAACTGTACTAATACTGCACTACCCTTCTTTTCTCCCTCTCTCTCTCTCTTTCTCTCTCTCTCTCTCTCTCTCTCTCTCTCTCTCTCTCTATATATATATATATATATATATATATATATATATATATATGTGTGTGTGTGTGTCTTTCTGTCTGTCTCTATCTCTCTCTCTCTCTGTCTGCCTCTCTCAAATTGGGGCTTACTATCGGATTGACGTTCACTTTATACTCAGAAACCAACATTGTAACATGTTTTTATTGTTAGATTCTTGACGTTACGAAATTAGAAACTGTATCTCATCTCATAACTTCAGTCCTGCTAACTTTATTTCAACGATGGCATTTTTGCTAATGATTTAAAGTATTTTGATGTCGACTCCCTATGACTTATTGGCGGGTTCAAGGGAGAATCTGTCCTTAACCGGGTAAAAACATATAATAATAATAATAATAATAATAATAATAATAATAATAATAATAATAATAATAATAATAATAATAATAATAATAATCAATGGTAAGAGGCTGTTGCGATACCGCATCGTTATCGAAAAGAGGTAAAGAATACTGGAAATCTGGGGAGGGTTGTTGTCACTCAGACTCCAGGAAATACCACTGGTTGTGGTCGGTGACCAATCACTGACGATGATCAGTGTGAGAACTCCTAGTGAGTACAAATAATAATAATAATAATAATAATAATAATAATAATAATAATAATAATAATAATAATAATAATAATATACCTGTACCTATGCGTGTATATATGTTATCACTTTCCACACCCATTTTAAAATATAAGATCCCCCGCTCTTCAAATATGAAATGTAGAAAAAGTAATTTAGAAATATTGTTTCGCTGTTAGCTGAAAATAAAGTTTAATCTATTTTAAATGAATTGTTCCAAAAGGGAATAAGACGTCATAAACATAATTTGGTTGTAAGATAGTTATATTTAAAATTTATTATCAAGCGTTAATGTATTTTTCAGCTCGTTACAAATGTACTTGAAGAAAAAACAAAAGCCTCACGCGTTAACTACTTCTGGCCCTTTTGGCTAAGAGCAAAGTGGAGTATTTATTTACTCTTCTCCAGGAGTTAGGCACAAGGCCAGTTTTATCTCACTCCACAAGTAAGATTTGACGCAAGGTCGGGTCGGGAAAGTGGGGTTCGAAAAGCCAGCACCCGAGAGGTGAGTACTCTGGCCATTAAAAATTGCCTGGGCAGCCCCGTCGGCATTCCTTGGTAGGGGCGCCTCAGGCAGTAAGCAATAAACTTACTCCTCCCCAAAGAGGGGAGGCGAAGCCTGGGAGGGTGGACCTCCTAGAACTGCACAGGACAGACCCATAGACCGGCGTAAATCAAGCCCCGAAGGCCAAGACAATACCAGTCTATAGGGTGCAGTATCCATCGGAACATATACTACACTTTGATCTTCCTTCTGATATTTCTTCATCTTTTCTGTCCTCGGTCAGTGAAGGAGAAATCCTTCTAGATTGAGGCAATTTTAATTTTTGTTTCAATCCCGAGTGCCTCTTTTTGGTGACCTGGATTACCCCAACATTAAAAACCAACCTTGTGTCTAACTGTTCTCTTGTGAGGAGGCGAATAAATAGGACCAGATATACACTAATAAATATATTCTTAAATACACTACGAAGTACATACACAAATATAGGTAAATACGCTTTTAACGCAGTGACGATCCTTGAGATTTATTCCTTTATTTAAAGGAGTTCATCATCCCACGTGGTAAGGGTTTCTTCTTCTTTTTTTCTTCTTCTTCACCGTCCAATTTGCCCGTTCATCGTCCAACGTCCCACGTCCATTATAATCCCACTCCCTCAGCACTTTCAATTCTTTTATCTCTTTCTACTCGCGTGTGTTTTGTAATGGGTTTCAGTCGCAATTTGTTTGCGGCTTTATTGAAGATTATAAATGGACGTGTTTGTGAATGTGTGCGTGCGTGCGTGCGTGCGTGCGTGCGTGCGTGCGTGCGTGCGCATGCCGGCGCGAACTTATGATTGTTAGAGTTCGTGAGAAACTCTTTAAAAAGACAAATGATGATGATAATGATGATGATGATGATGATGATGATGATGATGATGATGATGACGATGACGAGGATGAGGATGATGATGACGACCACGACGACCACGACTTAGATGATGATGACGACGACGACGACGACGACGACGATGATGATGATGATGATGATGATGATGATGATGATATGATGAACACATTAGGGGTTTTCTCACAGGTCATCATCAGTGATTGCTCACTGACTATAACCGGTGGTGTTCCCTGGAGTCCGAGTGACAAGTCTTTCCAGATTTCCAGTATTACCCACTTCTTTCGATAGCCTTTGCAAATGATTTTACGTTATCGAAAAAGCCGCTTACCATTAATTTCTCGATGGCAGCGACCATTGGTCTTCACTAGGGGTTGGGTGGCAATAAGTGTCCCCAGAGCCCTTGTACTCTCCGCACCTTTCCAGTGGAGGTCTGCTTAGTGCTCTCCCTCGTCTGTTTTTCTATTTTCTTGATCCTTCACGACTATTTTGTGTGGTATCAGCCGAGGCTGGTGCTATCATATTGTGTTTGTTTAGGGGCGGAGCCAGATAATGAAGTTTCTTGCAATTTCAGTTCCCTTGAGTTCACGTGATGTTCCTTCCATTTCTTTGTTTTATTTTTGTTGCAACTTCCATGTTGCTGGTTACCGTTCTTATTTTATGTTGATTGGTTTCCGCATTCAAGGATTTTCCTTAAGAGTTCAACTGTTTTATCATAGCCGTTGTATAGTCTCAGTCTTACTTTTGATTCCAATTTCTCCTGGTCTTTTTCCCAGGTATTTCAGGACTTTTCCTAGTTCTCATGCGATTATTGGTAATATATTGACTTTCATCACGTTTCATACTCCTTTCAGTTCTTTGATAAGCTTCGTGTATTGTTTTCGTTTTTCCGTGTCCTTGATCTTCACCCGTGAACTGCTGGGACGACAAAATCTATAATTTGGCAGTTTGTTCTTCTTGTTGACTATTATCACATACGGTCTCCTTGCTTGGATGATTTCGTCTTTGTGTACCTCTATGCCCCAAAAGATTTTGTAACTTTCGTTTACCAGTACTGTATCCGGTTTATATCTGTACCATTTGTTTGTGTATTCAAAATGCAGTCGTTTGCATAGTTCCCAGTGTACTCTTTACTCCACACAGTTGTGTCTGTTCTTGTATTGTTTTATTGCTAGTTTACTGCATTTCCTTATTATGTGATTTACAATTTCGTCTCTTTGTCCGCAGAGTCTGAATTTACAGTTTTCCTGGGTTTTATCTATTTTAGCTTTGGTGTAATTAATTCTAATCGCAGTGGCGATTCCGTTTCTCTGTTCAAGTATCTTTTTCATAGCCATCTCCAGGTGTTTTTGTGAGTCTTTTCTCTTGTCATTATTATGAATCGTCCATGAAGCAGTTTTTCTTCCCAAATTTGTTTTTCTTTTTTTTTGTTTCTGGTTTCACTGCTCGCTGTATTGTTAATTTTTACGATGTCTCTTGCTGCGGTAATCAGCCATTCTGTGTTCTGCGATATGTATTTGCCCAATTCTTTTTTGTGTCATCCACACAGTCTTCTACATTTACCAGTTCTCTTTCCCTTCTTTTCTTTTCACTATTATTATTATTATTATTATTATTATTATTTACTCACTAGGAGTTCTCACACAGGTCATCAGTGATTTCTCACCGACAACCGGTGGTATTCCCTGGAGTCTGAGTGACAACAAGTCTCCCTAGATTTCCAGTATTCTCCACCTCTTTTCGATAGCCACCGCAAATAAACTTGCAGTATCACAACAGCCGTTTACCATTGATTTCTCACTGGTAATGACCATTGGTCTTCTCTGGGATTTGGGTGGCAATAAGCCTCCCCAAGGTCCCCGCAGTCTCTGCACTTATTATTATTATTATTATTATTATTATTATTATTATTATTATTATTATTATTACAAAACCTCTACAATGTTCCAGTATTCCCCGCAACCTTCCAGTGGAGGTCTGGTTGGTGCTCCCCCTCCTAGATCTTATCTCTTTGACCTTTCATGATCATTTTATATGGTGCCAGACGAAGCTTGTGTCACCACGTATTTTTTGTTTGGAGATCACTTTATGGGATTTCTGACAGTTTCATATTAATAAGCTATGTTATTATTATTATTAGTAGTAGTAGTTGTAGTAGTAGTAATAGTAGTAGTAGTAGCATTACAAACCGAGGAACAGTACCAAACTGTAAATAAAACGAACATAACATAATTGGCCGTTAGTTGTGATCTAGGCCGACCAGACATTGGCTGGCGATAAGAGATTGAATTCATATTCAGCAATATTTTGCTGTTAAACATTTAAACTGATTGTTTTTAGATCAAATTTAATATTTACTACAGCATGTTTCTTCACTTGTCAACCATTGATAACACTTATGTAGTTGTTTTTTAAAATATTACGGCATATCGACCCTTTTCGAGATATCTAATGCCAAAATACAATACTTACAGTAAATCATGTATTATGAACAATTAGTTAAACACAAGTTGCCATTTTACTAATAGTTGGAAGAAATTTTCGGATTCATTCCTTTCCTGACAGTATTGGTTCGTAAAAACATGGATCGACCGTAGCCGAGGACACTGTATCTTTTTATGTGTAATTTTCTACCTCCTCTCGCTATGTGGTAACTGAAGCATGCTTGTTTTATTTTGGGCAAATTTATTGAATTGAATGTTTATTGGCTATTTCACCGAGATGTAGGGAAGGGCGTCATTCCTTTCACTGGATTTTTCCACTGACTCTTGATTATGCTGAGTGTTTTATGAGAAAACATCAAGTACCATTGTTTGAGTCTTTGGTATGACTCGACTTAGGACTGAACCGTGGCCTTAGTTAAGAGAAGGCCATTTCATTGAGTCTTGTTTTTCTTGCTGACATCACAGTGGTTGGTGCTAAGAAGATAACCAAGACAATTTGAAGGGAACGGTTACACACTATGTGTAGACATATGACGGTGGTATTGCCCCTCTTAAATTATGTCATCGTTGATTTAGTAATTGGTTGGTATTTAACAAAAGGATACTAATGGTTTTGTTTCATGTCGTTTTCAAGATGGAAGTCTGATAGTGATTTGAAGATAAAACTTTACAAAAACTCGTTTAGACTAAAATTCAAGATGGATGACAAACCTGTCTTGATAGGAAAATATAAAATAACAAAAAACACTTGCTTGTTTTCCCTAAAGTTTGAAATATTTTTTTACACAATAAGAAGTCTGTATAACATAAAACGTTTTATTAGTCCCGATACAAAATTCTAATTTAATTTGGAACCTATATAAAATTGAACTTTTATGTCCACCTGTCGACACCATTTTTTAAAATAATTTGTTAGCAATAAATTATTATCGACTAGCAATTCTGTTAAAATGTGTTTGTTTTTTTTGTTTAAAAAGAATGTTCAAAGTTTATTTTTTCTGCCAAAAAGTTCTTTGAGTTTAATAAAATTCTTAAAACAGCTCAACTATGAGTGGTGCTAAAAACAAAGACAACGATTAACACATTCAATTAGTTACATTTTTGAACACCTTAAAGAGAATTTTATTTCAAGACAAGACATTCAATTTTAACAAAGCGAAATGTGTCTATATTTATTTCGAAATAGCTTTTCACTTTTATTACACTTACAAAATCAATTATTAATTTATTCATCGTTTTCATTTTTTAATTATTTATCGTTTGTTTCTAAGTTATTTGTCTATTTAATTACAGTATTTTTGTGCGCTAAATTCATAATTACGGTTCCTTTGCCTCATAAATTTAAATAGTATCTTTATATTTTTTCACAAATAATTTAAAACGTAGTATATATTCTGATACTACATTTTATCTTTTTCTGTCCGCGGTCAGTGAAGGATAAATCCTTCTAGATTGAGAGAATTTTAATTATAGTCCCAATACAGTGGCCATCTTTTTGAGGGCTGGAGTTCCCCACATTAAAAATCGACCTTGTGTCTAACTGCATCGTGAAGAGGCAAGTAAATAGAAACACACGTAATTACATAGATTGTAACCAACAATATTTTCTACAAAACAAATAGGTTGATATTGTAACTTAAAATAAAGTTTAATCGACTTTGCTTGGCTTTGGATGTTTTTATTGGTCCCCCGATTTATAAAATCGGGGGATTTGTTTTGAGGCATGTCCGTCCGTCCGTCCGGATTTTTCTCCGCAACCATCCATTGAATTTCTCTGAAATTTTGCATGAATGTGTAACTTTGGTCAGGTTAGAAAGTGACATTCTCCGATTTTTTAAAAACAATCTGGTTAGCCCCCCAGGGGGTAAAAAAAAAACCGAAATGGCAAAAAATGACATTTTTTGCCCCATAACTTTTCATCCATCCATTCAATTTCTCTGAAACTTGGCAAAAATATGGAGGCAATTGTTCCTAATAGAAAATAAGTATTGCTGACGTTGGAAAAAATCTGGTTCGCGTCCCCAGGGGGTCAAAAGCCCCAATATGGCAAAAATTACCCTTTACTCACATAACATTTGATCCATCCATTCAATTTGTCTGAAACTTGGCCAAAATGTAGAGGCAATTGTTCTGGATATAAAGTGAGCATCCTTTACCTCAGAAAATCCTGGTTCGCGCCTCCAGGAGGTCAAAGGGGGGGGGGTAAAAATTGCCCTAAATTGCCCAAATTTATTGCATTTTACACTCGCCACATCGAGTCACATACTGAAGGGGACCACGCCCGCGCGTCTTGTTTTAATTGCTTCTGTAAAGAAAATTATTTTCAGATGATTCACAATCAAAATAATAAAACGAATAACCCTAACCCTAACCCTAAAATCCATGAAACAACATAATGTTTATTTACTTTGTTTTTGGCATCCGTCTGTCTGAGGAGACAATGGAGTTCTGCGCCTGAGATTTTCCGTTGCCGAATTGCAGCGTCTGCGGTGACTGTGCAAGCCTATCCTGGATCATAAGGCTCTGTTGCAGTTGCCACAGATGTAGGTGGTGCCTGATTGCGAGAGCTCTGTTGCAGCCCTCTGTCGTATGTGCTCTCTCCTCTCCCTCCACTGCTGGGTTCTCCTCTCCCCACTCATCTACTATTTACTTTAATGCAGCAACAATACACAACTTAACTTTTCTTTAAAATGAATTCTTGTTTTTAAAAATTAATATTGACTAAGTTCAGTTTCAATATAAATCAGATCGTGTTCCTTTTTCTATTTTAGTGTCATTTTTAACGTTTTCTGATAATTTTTACAAAAGCTACCATTCATTATCGACAGCCTGACTTTTTGACAAATTTCGCTCGCACCAAAATGTATGACGTCATTTTCGATCGAACAGACCTTCTTAACGTGACTAAACCTCGGTCTCCAAACTCATTGGTAAACACTCTATTATGCTAAATGAGCCGGTCATTTATAAATGACTACAATAGAGTCGAAATAAGATTTGAACTCGGCATCACATATTCCATAGTCTATCCATTAGGCCAATTACTTAACTAATATACATTTACCTACGTGTATTTTATATGCAACTAGTGGGACCCCAAGGAAATTTCACGGTTGCTGTCTATATCTATTAATTTTTTTTTTTTTTACATAGTTCACCCCAAACAAGGCAGGCCGCCACTGTAGACGTAAGGGGCTACTGAGAAAAAGGGTGAGACTTTGCGGGGTCAACCTAAAATAAGAGCTGCGCAGAAAGATGTCTGTTTACATTAGTTTTAAATTTCTGCATGTCAGTAACGTCAGGAAAACAGGGAGCAAGGAGGGAGTTCCAGAGTCCAGCAACACGAGGAAAGAAACTATTTGAGTAGAAGACTCTCCGGCATCTGGGGACCTCCACAGTGAATGGATGGGATTTGGCAGATTGTCGGGTTGGTTTAGTGAATTTACGTCGTGGGGGCACCAGAGCAGCAAGCTCATCAGAGCACAGTCCATTAAAGTACTTGTAAAACAGGCACAAGGAAGCAACATTGCAGCAATGGGACAGGGGCTGGAGCTTGGTTGATAGTGAGGGATCTATTAGGTTTGCGACTCTTTTTTGGATCTTGTCTAGGAGGGAGAGACTAGTGAATGATGCACCAGCCCAGATGTGGCAACAATACTCCATGCATGGGTGGATGGTGGCTTTGCACAGATATAGGATAATGTCAGGTGTGAGAAGTTTACTAGTACGGTAGAGGGAGCCAACCTTCTTCGCAGCAGCCCTGGCAATGTCTTCAATGTATTTGTTCCAATTCATGTTATCTGTGAAAGTTAGGCCAAGGAGTTTGAATGATGAACTCTCAGTCTAATAGATACTACAACAAATGATTGAACGGATATGTGTAAAATAACTGCCTCCTGATGTATCCGCTATTTGTATAAGAGTCAGATACGTCCTAAGATGGAGTACCACTGCCACTCCTGGGGAGGTGGCGCTCATAGGACTTTATCCTGCCTTGACACAGTACAAAATTGGCTTCGCAATCTAGCGGGGATGATACCGTATGTTTTCTACACCCTCTTTGTCACAGAAGAGACGTTGCTAGTCCTTCTCTACTCTATCACCATTTCAATGGACGTTGCTAGTCCTTCTCTACTCTATCACCATTTCAATGGGCGTTGCTAGTCCTTCTCTACTCTATCACCATTTCAATGGACGTTGCTAGTCCTTCTCTACTCTATCACCATTTCAATGGACGTTGCTAGTCCTTCTCTTCTCTATCACCATTTCAATGGGCGTTGCTAGTCCTTCTCTACTCTATCACCATTTCAATGGACGTTGCTAGTCCTTCTCTACTCTATCACCATTTCAATGGACGTTGCTAGTCCTTCTCTACTCTATCACCATTTCAATGGACGTTGCGTGATTAAGCTCCAATCTCTTGTTCATTCTTGTAAGACATTTACAACACGCACCTCTCCTTTTACTGCAACTGTAAACCACTTTTCTTTCTTCTTCCGAGCGGTTAAACATTACACGAGATTTCCATGAACAGCGTTTCTTTCCAATGTTGCCACAAAATTGATTCCCTTAGGACTACAACATGATCATCTATAAATCCGATGTTAATAAACATTGATCATAAACTGTATCCCTAAGTCATCACATTTTATTCATAGAATCTATGATTTTCAATCCTCTCATTATATTATTTATCATTCAATTGACATTCCATTTATCTTATAAACACGTATCCTCGATCGGCTTTTATCCTTAATATGTGGTGACTCATTGGTAAAGGAAAAAAAAGTATAGTTGAAATCCTATCAGATATATTGTAACCATTTACTTTACACGCTGCTAAAGTTGGGAACTCGCAATTATACCCCCAGCTATGTGTATCATACCAACTTGTGTTCAATTAATCGCATAGAATGAACTGTTTAAAATATGTGAGTTTTGTTTCAGCTTTAAATAACGTAGAAATGGTTGATTTGCCGTTTGCGACTAACAAAACCAAACCTTACATGGCCCTTTAGGCGTGACTTTTTAATAACTATTGATCCCCCTTTTCTCTGAAGTCCATGCTTATCACTTCCTCCCATGTTGTCCTTTCCTTTCCCCTGTCAAGTGACCCTGCTACATCAATTGTTCTACATCTATTAACCCCAAAAAGTTCATACATTCTTGTAACGTGGATTTACCATCGAAGTTTCCTGTTCTGCACAGATCTCGTTAAAGTGTCCAGATTTAATCTTCCTCTGAGTTCATCAGATCAAAGCTTGTATTTATGACTCATTAAACATCTACCGTATCATTTCTCATATCATGTTCATGCAACACATGCCCTCAACCCTCACTGGCCAAGTTTCACTTCCATAATCATCACACTACGTACACATGTCTTATAGACTCTTCCCTTATCGACAGTGGTAACTGTCTGCTGGTTAGTAATGTCAGAAATTCTCTAAATTTTCTTTATCCACTCCTAACTCTTGCAATCACACACTCAGCTGTTCCGCCCTAGGCTCCAATTGTATCATAAAGGTGAGAGTAAAAACTGGACAACGTCTGCTGTCCCTATTTACTTGCCTCTCCCCGAGGGCAGAGTTGGACACAAAGTCATTTTATAATGTGTGGAAAATCCAGCTCTCCCAAAAGGGACACTGGATTGGGACAGTTTAGAATGGTTTCTCTTTCATTGAACCAGAACAGAAAAGATAAAACACACTACTACACTTGGCCTTCTGGCTAAGATAAAAGTGTAGTATCTGTTCCGATGGATACTGCACCCCATAGACTCGTATTGTCTTGGCCTTCGAGGCTTGATTTACGCCGGTCTATGGGTCTGTCCTGTGCAGCTCTAGGAGGTCCACCCTCCCAGGCTTTGCCTCCCCTCTTTGGGGAGGAGTAAGTTTATTGCTTACTGCCTGAGGCGCCCCAACCGGGGAATGCCGACGGGGCTGCTCAGGCAATTTTTAATGGCCAGAGTGCTCACCTTCTCGGGCGCTGGCTTTTCAAATCCTACTTTCCCGACCTTGTGTCACATCTTACCTTGTGGGAGGAAGATAAATAAAAATACTACACTTAGCCTTTTGGCTAAGATCAAAATGTAGTATCTGTTCCGATGGATACGACACCCTATGGACTGGTATTGTCTTGACCTTCGGGGCTTGATTTACGCCGGTCTATGGGTCTGTCCCGTGCAGTTCTAGGAGGTCCACCCTCCCAGGCTTTGCCTCCCCTCTTTGGGGAGGAGTAGATTTATTGCTTACTGTCCGAGGCGCCCCTACCGGGGAATGCCGACGGGACTGCCCAGGCAATTTTTAATGGCCAGAGTGCTCACTTCTCGGGCGCTGGCTTTTCAAGCCCCATATTCCCGATTCGACCTTGGGTCACATCTTACCTTGTAGGAGTAAGATAAAACTGGCCTTGTGCCTAACTCCTGGAGAGGAGTAAATAAATACTACACTTTAATCTTAGCCAAAATGCTACGAAACAGAGTCACTTGATCCCAGCTTTTTCAACTTTCATCTGTTCAAAACGTGGTTACGTGCCATTGCAAAAAAAATCCCCTGTCTTGTATCTGCGCACACCTTTCGGCACACGTGCCCAAACTATTCTTTTTTTTCACTCCCACGCCCCCTAACCTGTTCCCTTTATTCACTGTTCCTTTTTTGTGTGAAATCTACACAACATCAAATCAGCTTTATCAAGTAACAAGCTCCCCTCCTCTTCCAAACCGCCCTAACGCATCTGTGACTAACGTGCCTTAGCAAGTCCAAGGCGGTCAGAGGAAAGTCACGTTAATTTATTTCTCTTTTCTGCACCCCTAACACTCTTTCTTCTCCTCATCTCAAAAGAAAAATATCCATTTACTTATCTATTATGAAAACCTAGGACCCACGTGTATACTCAAGCTTGTTCTTCTATCTGTCTGTCTGTCTGTATCTCTATCTGTCTATATGTCTGTCTGTCTCTCTCTCTCACTCTCTCTCTCTTTCTATATATATATATACATATATATATATTATATATATATACATATATATATATTATATATATATATATCATCTACATATCAATCTATCCATCTATCACTCTCAGTATATATATATATATATATATATATATATATATATATATATATATATATATATATATATAAATATATATTTAGATATATTATATTTATATTATATATATATATATATATATATATATATATATATATATATATATATATATATACATATATATATATATATATATATATATATATATATATATATATATTTCAGAAGAAACATTTTTTAATCAATGAAACGGGCGGGTGGAAAAAAAAGAAAATTGCTAAAATTTTCCTTAAGGCCTTATCGTCTGACCTTCTAAGAGGAAACGTCAGAATGATAAATTACAAACTAAGAAAATCGAATGAGATATGAGGGGAAAAAATTGTTTCAGTTGGAGAAAAAGACGTGTCATACCTGGGAGAATCAGCCCACCTCCTTAAAAAGGAGGAAGTGATTCCTGGGAGAACGGTCTAATAATAACAGAAACGATACTAGGCTATGCACTTTTATTTAAAATAATAATATATAAGGTTGTAAATGGTCATTGATTCTTCTCACTCGTTTCCTCCAAACATCTCCGTCGGGCATCGCTGATAGCATCCAGAGTCTTCTGCAAGTTGGTCAATATAGGTGAAATGGATCCCATAAGAGGGTGTCACTCACAAATTCTGACTCACTGACTTCAGTTAGGTAGAACGAAGGTGTTCATATAGTCGTTTCTTTGGTGAAGTGTATCTTCTCGCTGATGTCCAATTCAACGCCTAAAATCATTGTGTATGTTTCGACAAGTGATTTTTCTTGTTATTTCGTTAGTGTCTAAACTGAGCCGTTGACTATATATATATATATATATATATATATATATATATATATATATATATATATATATATATAAAGATAGCAAAAAGAGAACACTCCGTGGCCTTTAACGACGCGTGTATAAGAAATGATTACCTAGCTCTACTTACGTATCGAGCACTGCTGAAGTAAATACTAAAAATTGATACATAAAAAATTATATATCCTTATAAAGTTTTATGTGGATACATGAAATAGTATTATATATATATATATATATATATATATATATATATATATATATATATATTGAACATCGCATTTATATACATAACATAACTTTAAAACTTATTAACTTCTATTCTCTGCGGGACTGGTTTGCTACCACGCTGTCCTCTGCCTTCTGGCATCCATTTTGGTAGATTCTCTGCACAGACGGAGTTTTCCTCTGGTGTTCATTATTTCTGACTGAGGGAAGTTTCTTTTCCCGAAATATTAAATAAATGATTTTTAATAATCAACCGGACAACATACAAACAGCTAACACCACACTTTCTGTTATGTAAGATTTTAAGAAAAAATAAATAGTAAGTCCCATTTCGAATCCGATTTATTATTTTTGTTCCTTCCAGCTTACATCCTACCCGGGACTTTGCATTGCCCACAACCTTTTAAAAACATACTACTTATATATATATATATATATATAAAATTATTGTGAAAATGTATAAATTTTATATATTTTTTAATTATTTCTTCTTTATTAACCTATAGAATATATATATATATATATATATATATATATATATATATATATATATATATATATATATATATATATATATATATATATATGTGTGTGTGTGTGTGTGTATATAAGTGGGCAGGCGTAGTGGTAAACACCTCTGTCCAAATTCCCACTCCCACCCCTTGACAGTACCAAGACGATGTGAGCCCTCTCATTCCTTGATTTAAAATCCACCAGCCATTGGACCATATTTGATGATTCTCGTCGGTCTTGACAAGATGATCTTAACTTATAATGTGAAATGGCTTTAATGTTGGTCTGAGGTTTTACTTTTTAACTCTTCCGCTTGCTCTGTATTACAATGAGCTTTCTGATTCAATATCTTCCTACAGAACTGTCTCTATTCTCCACGGATCTAACACACACACAAACTATATATATATATATATATATATATATATATATATATATATATATATATTTATATATATATATATATATATATATATATATATATATATATATATATGAACATTTATAACTAAAAGGAAAACTTTTAGAGAGTTGAACCTATTGTGAGGTAAGGAAAGCTCAATATACTGGATAGAGCAAAACTATATGATTAGTCAATGAAAATAATTAGACCTGCAAATGGAAGCAAATCAAAATGTTCGGTTGTTCAAAACAAGGACGTTTAGTAAATATTTATTTTTCTTTTCTTTCATTCCTTAAGCCAGGCTTTTCAAATCTTATCATCAAAGAAAGTTAATGATGAATAAGTTGACAGATGAAGACAGTCAATATTCGAAATTTAAAAAAGTTTTAAAGTTCTCTTTAGAAGAAAAATAAATATTGTTATTCACTAAACGTCCTTTTTTTAACAACCGAAAATTTTGATTTGCTTCCCTTTGCAGATCTAATTATTTTCATTGACTTATCATATATATATATATATATATATATATATATATATATATATATATATATATATATATATAGATATATATAATAGAATACATTTAAGCCTTTTTCCCTTTTGGGACTTTCCCATGAATGACTATATATAAAGTAGCTTAGCACTTAACATTGGTCTCTGCTTCAGACTTTAATAATTCCTCAGTTAGGTCTGTCTCTTCTTTGTTGTATCATCTATTCCAATAAACCTTTTATTCTTTCATTATGATGTCGTGTTGGCTATTCTTTCTCTACCTGAATTACCACCTTGTTTATTTTACACCTTTCGGTGGATAAAACAGTGTTGACGAGGATTCGAAGGTTACAACACACACACAAATATGTACACACACACACACACGCACACACACACACACACACATATATATATATATATATATATATATATATATATATATATATATATATATATATATATATATATATACTGAGTACATTGACAAAATTTTGTTTTCCATTCTTGGAAAAAAAACATTTTTCTATATAAGGGAAAATTGATATTTCTAACGTCAAAATATAGAAGATAAATTGTGAAAATATATACAAATATATTTTTCACATTGACTTTTTATACACACACACACACACACACACACACACACACATATATATATATATATATATATATATATATATATATATAGAGAGAGAGAGAGAGAGAGAGAGAGTAAAAGTAACTTTTGGTAGATAAAACGTATAGTGAAATGGTTAAAGCTCAATATACGAGATATAGCAATTATAAAGATAGGTGAAAGAAGAGTGATAAACATGTACGAATGTCCAGATTTATTTCAACTTTTTTTTCACTCTCCATTACTTAATATTTTTCAAATGTTGAATTTTGGCTTTTCTACTGCCAACTTATCTATCTATGTAATTCCTCTGATGATAAGATTTCGATCTTTGAAAAGCCTTGGCTTAAGGAAAAACTAATAAACATAATTTTATTACCGAATATACTTTGCATTGAACAATCTAAGTTGAAATAAATCTGGACATTCGTACATGTTTATCACTCTTCTTTCACCTATCTTTTTATATATATATATATATATATATATATATATATATATATATATATATATATATATATATATATATATGTGTGTGTGTGTGTGTGTGTGTGTATTTGTGTGTGTGAATATGTTTTATGCATGTTTACTTGAGTCCGCGTGTATCAATAAATGCTCCACCGCATATCTTGTTTAAGCAATTTTGGACAAATATAAATAATCAACGACTGTGTACCATGACGACAAACAAAAATATTGTTCATTCTGACCTAATACGCATCTAAATTAACGAGGCCATAACTTTTAAAATGTTTTCAGTTTATGAAGCGGAGATTTAGCACTTGTCGTCCCTATCTTTTGACAACAGTGTCTCCAAGTTTAAAAATAATGAAATATTTTAATCACGTAATAACAAGTTAATGTTTATCAGTGACGTACAGAGAGGAGAGGTGACAGACATCCAAATTCAATAGAGCATCCGATATTATTATTATTATTATTATTATTATTATTATTATTATTATTATAATCTAAATACATAATTATACAGTTTTATAGGGTGCATTCGGTAAGAATGTAGTTATATAGTTTCATAAGGTGTGTTGCCGGAAATACCGTCAAAGAAATATTCACCAACTCCAATGCTCCTTTTATAATATTGAATATAATAACAAAACCTAACTTGAACAACATGTCTGACACCTAACCATAAACAATAAAACACCAATAGTTAAGTGAACTATTATCATAAAACTAGTATTTGTAGATCCCTAACACACACTTTGTTATCTCTGCTTAAATAAGAAACTTGAGATAATTAGATTCAGTGACAGGGGAAAACTTCTTAATGAAAAATCGGAAACCATGGATTAACTGTAAGCACAAACAGTCTCATATTCTTAGTAGTTTTCATGTAACACCTGTAATTTAAAACTAGATTAAAGTAATATTTTTTATTAATAACAATAATTTTAAATTTACTGATCAAAAATGTATATCCTACTTATCAGAATAGACGCTGTCCCCAATCATATCTCTTCTTTTTCCATATAGTCTGTTGGTTTTGGTAAACTATTTGAGGGCTTTTGTTTGTATATTTTAGGTATGTATATTTTATGAAAAACCATCGAAATTATTGCTTTTGTTTTAGAGCTAAATTGTATAGTGTGTTGCCTATTGGTATGCCTGATGAATGTGGCCCTCTTAGCCTTCGTAGTTTCCCACCTGTTTAGTTTATATCCACATTTGTGACTTATCATACAGAATGCACCCTATGAAACTGTATAAATATGTATCTAGATAGTTTACTTTTATATAAGTGTATTTTGATAGCCTAGTAAGTATAAGGGCATTTAATATTGCGTGCATAGCGTTATACACTTGTGTATATAGTTTGGGATCCCTAGCCTATGTGCGCTTAAAATTGATTAGATGATCAGATATGAATATACTAATATTATTATGTGCTGTGTGTGTATTATACCTCGTACTAAAACTTATGTCCATTTACTTTTGGATTCTGTGCGATGATTATTTGTTAATAAGAATTGGATACTATCCTCTATTTTTAAGTTACAGTAAGACTCCTACGCTATGTACGTTTGATCTGTTCATAGCGAAGGCTCACATTAAATCTTTCTGACTCCAGTTCAATCTTCAACACTTAAAAGAACATAATTTCCTCCATTCACAATTTAGACACCTTTTAGTCAACAACACAAAAATTGTACATTACAACTCTTTAACTATTAATTTCAAATCCTTGGCCTGAGACAAAAATAGAAAAAGAGAAAGAGAGAGGCAAATAGGAAACGAGGGCATAAAACATAGAACCTATGTGGGTGTGTCAAAACGAATGCTAGATCAACTTGCTACTTCCCGGTCATTAATTTTTATGATTCCAAAATGGCTCTTCGTCGGCGCCTTTTATAACATCACATGCAGAAGTCTCTTGAGGAAAAATATCAGATTTGTAGAGTGTTCAATGCAATTTTTGTACAATTTATTCATGTAAACAAAATATAGTAATTCTGAGATTTCGTTTTTCACTCCGGCTCGCGATCTCCTTCCAAAAGTCTCATCTGGCCCTCACTCTGAAAAGGTTGCCCGCCCCTGGTCTAACTGTTTCGCATTGGGCAAAAGTATGTGCACAACATAGTGCAATTCCACTTCATATATTGGCAGTCTTCATTTACCATTTCATCTCATTTATGTCAGTCGTTTTTCTTATTAATATAAGTATGTGTATCCGTTGCTGTAGTCCGAATAATCAGAATAATAAAAATTATCAATCGTCATCTAAAAACATCCTAAAGATTACATAAGAGTTGGTGTTTCACAGAACAACCCAAAAGAGGTAAGTGCATGTGACTAAGAAAAAAAGGATTAAAGTTTGAAACTGAAATTTAAAAATGTGATAATATTTGTCATTATTTCTAAGATGAGACATCATTTACATGTTTCGGACTGTTACGCTTATCTTGTGCGTTGTTATATTCACAACGTGTCCAATGTCGTATTCTTTGCCCCTCTTCATATATGCCTTTTAAATATCTCGTGTCAGCTGATTTTTTTGGAGTTCCAACACCGGGGATTGAACTCGCGGCCTCTAGATAGAGTTTTAAGTTAACTGATATAGGATATCTGGAACGCATAATGAGGTCAGCCTACAACAGCGGATTTAATGAAAGATTCTGTTCGAGATTCCCGGAAGGTTACCAACTACGAAAAAAAAAAAGGTACCCGATAAAGGCCGGAGAGTACAACTACCGCCACCGGCCATTATCTGCGTGAAAAGTACAACACGCACGCACAAACAGGTTTGTCAAAACAAAAAGGGGTAATAATAGAGTAACAGCCTTGAAAAAAAAAACAACAATAGACACGCCAGGTCAATATCAGATTGTCGTAAAAGTACAAGATCGCCGAACGACAATCGTCGTAAACTTTTAGACGTCTCCAATTTTGTCGCGTCTTAATTGTTTGCCGCTAATGAAAAGAAAACGTATTACGTAACCATTGAAAGGCGCGCTTTTTTTTCCATTTTTATTAAATATACCGGACAAAATGGCTCAATTTTGATTAAAAAAAAAAATGTTTTTACCCCGCCAAATAAACCGGTATTGTCCGGGCCTTCGGGTCCTGATTTACGCCGGTCCATCAGTTGTCCGTCCTGTGCAGTTCTAGGAGGTGCACCCTCCCAGGCTTTGCCTTTTCACCTTTGAGAAGGGGTTAGTTTATCGCTAATCGCCTGAGGCGCCCCTACCGGGGAATGCCGACGGGGCTGCCCAGGCAATTTTTAATGACCAGAGTGCTCAAATTCTCGGGCGCTGGGTTTTCAAATCCCACTTTCCCGACGTTGTGTCATATCTTACCTTGTGGGAGGAAGATGAAAAGAAAACGTATTACGTAACGATTGAAAGGCGCGCTTTTTAAATTGTTATTAAATATACCGGAAAAAGTGGCTCAGTTTTGATAAAAACAAATGTTTATCTTTATATATTTCAAAAGGAATCTATTTCCCTTTTTCAGCAGACGTTTGTTCCGATGGATACTACACCCCATAGACCGGTATTGTCTTGGCCTTCGGGTCTTGATTTACACCGGTCTATTGGTCTGTCCTGTGCAGTTCTAGGAGGTCCATCCCCCCAGGCTTTGTCTTCTCACCCTTTGAGAAGGGGTTAGTTTATTGCTAATCGCAAGAGGCGCCCCTATCGGGGAATGCCGACGAGGCTGTCCAGGCAATTTTTATTGGCCAGAGTGCTCAAATTCTCGGACGCTGGTTTTTCAAATCCCACTTTCCCGACCTTGTGTCACATCTTACCTTGTGGGAGGAAGATAAATAAAAGCAATACACAAACATGACATAAGTAAATAGACCTCCTTATTATCATTAATAATAAAGAATGCTGTCAAAGGATCTTGAAAGAGCTAGGCAAGATATTATTGATTATTTTCCCTCGCTGATTAATCGGATAACCACTCCGAGGTTTGCGACGATTTGACGCTTATTAAGTTCACATTCATATTCACCTATGATATGGCTTTTCTGAAAACGGTCAGAAATTCTAAAGATCCCAAACTTGTGGTGGTCAGTATTCAAAATGAAAAAATATATTTAATCAAACTGCCAACTCTTCCATAACTACCGTTGACATTATGAGTGTGAATGTTTCTTATCGTGGGAGAAAATCAGAAGTTTAATCAAACCGAATTTGTATAATGAAGTTTAACTTCTGTTATTCAAGGACTAGAAAATATAAATAATTATGGATAAAATCTAAAAATGCAATTCAAAATATTATACACACAATCATCGATATTAATATACTTGCTTAACAGCTGCACAACGAAAACGCATTTTATGTTCCAATAATAAAATTAAAATAAACACAATTTCCTTTTTGCAAATATTTATGATTAAATATATTTTTGTATTTCTTTCTTTCTTTCTTTATTTTTATTGTCGAAGATTGCAAGACAAAAGCTGACAATATATATATATATATATATATATATATATATATATATATATATATATATATATATAAATGTTGAATTAATTTAAAGATAATTGAATTATCGTGTAATATTAATCTATTTAAAGCTCAATATATTCAATAGATCAATCAATTCTAGAGATCAAAGATGAGAATAAAAAATTGTAAAGATACAATATTTATTAGAACATCAAAAGTTTAGAGCAAGGAGCTTTATATCCTTAATCCATGGATTTTCAAAGATAAACTCTTTTCATCAGAGGATAAAGAGAAACCGACAATGTAATTGTAAATATTATCGGTAACATTTAACTTTGAAAATTTTACATGAAATAAAACAAAATAAAGACCAACAGGTAAAGAGTCTTAAGTTTAGATGAGAGCGTAAAGTCAGGGTGGATGCTGTCCAAAAACACGTCAAAAATAAAAAAAACAGCTGTTATATTGGAAATGAATGTTTGAAAGAGAATAATACTCAAATTGTTTAGGAATTCAAATGTTTTTGTTAAGAGACTGATATTTCACAGAGTTCAGAATGAAGTTTGTCAGTTAGAGTTGGGTATATATCAAGGTGTGCATTACAAAAACCTATAGCTCCCTGGTTGATCAGTATACAGAGGCTAAAGAGATTCCGGTAAAGGAGATCAATTATAGGTCCGTTTGGTTGGATTTAAAACCGACGGTACCGATGTTGTTCTGATTTTCTGTAATACATATATAACTGAATATTATGCTTTTATTATTATTTTTCTTCGTAATTGAGTACTCTGCTGGGGTTCTCTACCACTGACCTTACACACACACAAACATATATATATAAGAGGCTGATATTTAGACGGCAATTGGTAACAACCAGTGTATCCTGTCTGTGCAGTAGTTTGGTACTGGAATTATCCGTTTCACAGGGTTCAGAATGAAGTTTGTCAGTTAAAGTTCGGTATATATCAATATATATATATATATATATATATATATATATATATATATATATATATATATATACATATATATAATGTTTCTAAACAAAACAAAATCTTGATAACTCTATGATCACACGCTTACAGATTGATTCAGTTAAAATTGGCCCCCGCAGCCAAGATCTCGCGGCCGGCAGCGACACGATTATAACAAAAGACTACAGAAAATGCAACAATTCTAAATATTTCTGCAGATAGGATTCTATTCCCAAGAACATAGATTAAAACATTTTTTTACATTACGGCTTCTATGATTTCATGTTTTCAATTTAAAGAATGCTTCTAAAAAGAACATAGAAAATATGTTTATCGCAATTAAACTACATATAAACGTTTTGTTTTTTTTAAATTCCCGGGAGAAATCATCAGCTGATTGCGTTGATAATAGTTTACGATGGACTTATATCTAAGGAGTGTTTACTAGCTAACTAACACATCAGATTCGTTGGTTTTATTACCTCCTCCCATTTATTTATTTCCACAAGCGAATGAGTGTGAAGCCCTTTCAAGGAGTTTTGACACTCCCCACTTTTAAGTTGGTCAGATAAAAAAGGGGACCTTACTTTGACACGAAAGAACTAAAATTATTTATATGTTCTATTTTTAATTTATCGACATTTTTGGTTTATTTTATGTTTTTATTCATTTAGTTTATTTGTTATATATTTTAATTAGTTATCCTAAAGTAAATGTTATTCTGTGTCTACAGTTAATACCTATTTCGCTTCTACGATTAAGTAATTTGGGGGAATCCTTAAAATTTTTAATTTCTAGTTTCTCGTTCAAGCATGATACGGATCGTGTAAATACCTGCATGTTTTACTCATCGTAATATTCTTCATTCGACTCTCGCCGACCGCTCACTTTCTTTGAAACCTCTGTAATCGTGAGATAATGACAAACTAAATCTGCATTTGCTGTTATTGACTGTGCTTTTGCGATTATTATTCTCTGTTGTAAATTTTATGGTGGTTTCTCGTATGTAGTATTATTTTGTTATTTGGGTTTTCTATGTGCAAATATTGTGGTTTGGTAAACGATGCCATTAGTTACGCAGTTATTTTGTAAAGGGCAATTTGTTCGAATTTTGCAGTTGTCGTCTTTCTCTTCATTATAAACTTTTTTAAATTTCTACTTGAATAATTACTATTACTACCCGAGTTATTAATATTTCTTCTTCTTTTTTCTTCTTCTTCCTCTTCTACTTATTATTATTAGTATTATCATGATTGTTGTTATTGTTATAGTTATCCCTTTTTCTATACGTTTTGGTTTTATTGTTCTCTTTACTACAGTCATTTAGTATTTTTTATGATAGGTTTTGGTTTTCGTTTCTAAATTTTCACAGAAATTGTAGAACAGTTTTAAGTAATTTTTATTGAATACTTTATGTAAGGACTTAGTAGCGATAAAAATGTTTGATAAGATTTAGGATTTTTTTAGTTTTTGTAATCAGCTTAAACGGTCGACTGAACCAAATGATGTTTCTCTATTTTCTATTTTAATTATTTATATTGATATATTGTTGCTTATATTTAATTTCAATCTTATTATACCCACTACTTTTAGAGCTGTGTAATAAATGTTACTGAAATTCTGAAATGCCTTTACGTTAGTAGAGGTATCACTAAGTCTACGTTCGATAGAACTAGAAATATTTTTATGATTGATGGGAGACTTTTTGTCATTTTCCACATATAAGATGAAATGGAAGCTGGTTTTAATTTAATAAGAATTAAGCAAGACATGCTTAAGAAAAATGATGAAGCGAGCCTTGAGTTGGTTTATAAAGAAAATAATGACAAAAGTAATTATAAGAAAACCTTGAATGAAAAGTAAAAGTAAGTAAGAAACTCTAAAATTCGCTAGGAAAAATAACTCTTATTCTTTTAGTTAGAGTTATTCTCCTAAGACGATTTTGTTTTTAAGGTGTCTTTTAAATATGTCTACATATTACTAGACTGCCGAATCGGATTAAGTATTTTCTAAAATAAATTGTAGTGACGTGTGTTACCCTATAGCAGATAACATAGTACAACAATAAGTAGGGTAGTTTACAGCTAACCGCCTAAGGCGCTTCTACTGAGGAATGCTGAAAGGGCTACTCAGGCATTTGAGTGGTCCAGGGTACAGCTCTCATTTTGTGCTAGCTTTTCAATAGCCCACTTTCCGACCTTGTGTCACATCTTCCCGCAGTCAGATGAACACAAATCCGAGGCAATCGAGTTAAATAAGCACTTATTAACCTGTTCCTTGAACAGGTTGAACTCTCAAAATTCCATCGTTAATAAAAGTCATCATTCTTTTGGCAATCAATATTTGGTACATTGAATCTATCCCTGACTTTTCAACCAAGGTTCAGTCATGAATGTCCAACGGTGTTTTATCGGCGTTCAATTATATGCGGGGAAACTTTGGTGATCGTCTCTTCAGTGGGAGGTGTGAATCGATTTCACACTAATCAGACCTGAATCATCCAGATTTTTATTTTTGGAGTTATCTCGAAGATCATGTTCCTCAAAACAATGCTAATACTATTTCTGAACTGAAGAGGGCAATTATAGCCCAAATAATAGCAGTGGTAAGAGAGGAGTGTGTTAGATTCGTTGGTGGGCTTAGCATTGAACGGGGGGACAAACAAAGAAGGATGGACATCTATGACTGAAACTTGGTGGACAAACAAAAAGAGACTGAAGTTTACTTGTACCAAATATGTTTTGGATTACAGAAACGATTGTCAATCTCATTAACAATTCTATGGGTGACAACCTAATAGGTCCCTCACTGTCAACCAAGCTCCAGTCCCTGTCCCATCGCCGCGATATAGCATGCTTTCGCTTGTTTTACAAATACTTCAATAGATTATGCTCCGATGAATTGGCTACTCTGGTGCCCACTCGACGTAAATTCACTAGACCAACTCGACAATCAACTAAATCCCATCCATTCACTGTGGAGGTCCCCAGATGCCGGAGAGCTTTCTACTCAAATAGCGTCGTTCCTTGTGCTGCTGGCATCTGGAACTCCCTCCCTACCCTCTTTTTCCCCGACAGTTCTGACATGCAGAAATTTAAAACTAATATAAACAGACATCTCGCTGCGCAGATCCCAATTTAGGTTGGCCCCCCAACCCTCTCCCTGTTTTTTCTTTTCTCAGTAGCTCCTTACGCCTACAGTGGCGGCCTGCCTTGTTTGGGGTGAACTATGTCAAAAAAAATTGGGGGAGTCATTTTGTACATGTATTCTGAAGAATACATTCCGTTGGTTTATATGCACGTCTTATTACGTTATTTAATATATAACCAAGGCTATCCCTATTACAGGCCAGGCGACCATGCATATTGGTTTTTTATCGGGAGCGATGAGAATGTTTTTAGATAATTGATATAGGGGTTAAAAACAAAGGGAAAATTGACGTGTGAGATTCGTTTTATGTGTTTATGTGAATACAATAAGATCATTGATAAATTTGATAATTATTGACGAATTGCTACAAACGAAGATACAAGTAACTTTGAATAAACAAAGGGGAAAGGAATAGTATTTCTTGAATAGACAACGCTATCAGTATTAAAAAGAAAACCTTAAAATAGATCATGACATAACAAGTTAACGAATAGAAAAAACTATCAAATTTTGTTTAAAAAATTAAAACGGTTTTAACTAGTGTTTTTTTTTTCAGGTATATAATGGCAAAAATAGTTCTCAATAAAATTAAATTTTGACTTTTTACAGTATATTCACAAACTACTAATACAACTGTACTTTACGATATCTCAGCTGAAATAACTTTAATGAGTTAGAATTGCCTTTTAGGATGAAATTTTCTCGGAACAATGTGAGTATAGTATCAGAAGCTAAAAAGGTATCTGCTGACTGACTGGAAATATTGTCTCTAGTAAATAGCCCAAATGTTAGATCTCTCGGCCTTTTATAGGGGTGGCCTTGGATATAACACGTATCCTATCAAGTCTATTGTGTACAAATAGGCAACAACATTATTGGAGAAGGTATGAACTCACAAAATGAGTAAAATAGGGATTTGTGTTCAACTAATCGTATACAATTCATCGTTAAAAACTAACCCCTATCGTCGAGTGGCTTTTAGCCTTGACAAATAGTGACATATAAGTAAAAAAATAAATAGTTATTTCAGTATTAAATACCCCCATCCCCAAAGTGGTTGATTTACGTTTCAATAGATAATAACAAAGTGGACCTTCGGTTTACCTTTTTTAAAACTATTGTTCATCCGAAACAATACATATTGCCTTTGAGACGTAAGGAGCTACTGTGATTAAGGGCCAAATTTAAAGGGGCATCCTAAATGGGAAGTTGTGCAGCAAGATGTTTGTTCACATTACATTTAAATTTATACATGTTGGTGAAGTCGGAGAAACGGGGGAAATTTCAAAGGCAAGTGATCCGGGGAAAGAAGCTTTCGACAGCCTTGGGGCTCTCTATGAGCGATCCTTCTCACAAAGCGGGATGTTTTTAGGGTCGGCTAAGAAGAAAAATAAATATAAGACAGTGTCGCCTGACAAAGTTGTTCTACAGCGAAAGCTTGCAAAAAAAATTAAATTAATGTATTTTTCATTTAAATTGCACGATTGTTGATTTTCAAAATATTTCACTTAAATACATTCTCATTCATGCTGTAAAGATGTTGTCAATTTCCTTATATATATATATATATATATATATATATATATATATATATATATATATATATATATATATGTGTGTGTGTGTGTGTGTGTGTGTGTGTGTGTGCAAAAAACTATAAATTGATATATCCGTGTTTGATTCAAAATATACTATCTAGTATTAAAAATCTTCTTTGAAAGCATGACATCAAATCAATGATATATTTTCAGTTATTTTAATCGTATTTGAACCGAAATAAAAATTGTTTCTATTTGAATTCAATTGTGCTTCATTCGACGAACAATTTGCTGTGTAAAACTGTCTTGATTATCAAAAGAGACACATCTGAGGAAAGTTGTTAACACCACAGGTTAGTTCATCTGTTGTTTTGTGGGACAGCAGGCGGAGGAGAATGAGCGTAAACCCCTCCGCCTACTACCTATATAGCCTGGGTTAATGAGCTTGGCTTGCTACTGATACATCCTGTTTAGGGTTTCTTAGGCTTTTTATTTGTTTCCATTTTTTTTTTTCATTTCTATTTCTGTTTGACGAATAGTGACACAGAAAAAAAAGAGATGCCCTTGAGAGATTTAGCAGTGTTAATGAATGGCGATGCAACCTCAGAAGAAAAATGAGTACGCTAAAGAAAGAACAATGGGGACAGAGACAGGGGGCCGGGTTACACAGATCGTAGAAGCTGGAGGGTTGTGTTCAGAAGAGAAACGTGGAGAATTTGCAAGGGCGAAAAAGATGGGGCTTGAAGCACGTTATGATATGGGTCAAATGAAACTACACTGTTGTATATTCTATTTTTACTATTTAAAAAATGGGGAGCACAAAAATGCTGATAAAATGAAAGACATTGGGAGGATAATTAAAAGTATCAAGACAAAACTTCTGGACTTGTAGTTTTACGGTAAATAAACGTTAATTTTACTAATAAGTCACCATTTATTGAGGCCAAAAGCCACACGAGTATGAGGGTTAATGAGATGGGTGGATTGGCTATTGATTTTATTATTTTTATTTTTTAACTTTATTTCACCCCAAACGATGCATATTGCCACTGAAGCATAAGGGGTTACTGTGATTAGGGGCAATATTTATAGTAAGGATCCTAAGTTAGAGGTTGTGCAGCAAGACTTTTGTTCAGATTGCATTTAAATATCTGCATGTTCGTACAGTTAAGGAAATGGTGAACAGGGAATGAATTCCAAAGCCCAGCGGTCCGAGGAAAGGAGCTATTTTAATATAATGTTTTTCGGCATCATGGTACTTCTACAGTGAAGGGGTAGGATTTTGCTGCTAGTCAGTTTGGTTGGTATTATTTTGTCGGGGATGAGGAGGGTACAAGTGCAGTAACTTCGTCGAAGTACATTCCGTGGAAGTACTTGTAAAGCAAGCACAGGGGTGCCACATTGCGGTGGTGGGACAGGGCCAGGAGCTTGTGAGACGACCGAAAATAATGAATTGAGTGAACAAAATTTGATTACTTAATATTTTAGTACCTGTTCTGATACTACCTTTTATCTTTTCTGTCCTCAGTCAGTGAAAGAAAAATCTTTTTTGACTGAGGCATTTTTTTCATTTTTATCCCTATTCATGATGCCCATTTTTTGGGAGTTGGATTTACCCACATTCAAAATCGACATTGTGTTTACCACTGTCCCCATGGCGAAGACTTCATGATTTGTAGTTTACGATAAATAAACATCTTTTCTTACTAATGAGTCACCACTCATAAAGGCCGAAAGCCACTCGAGGATAATGGTTAAAGAAATTGGTGGATTGTCAGTTGTGTGATAAAGAATACTATGTGACAACCGAAAACGATGAATAAGAATGAACAACATTTGATTACTGATGACAACGGTTCCGCCTGACGTTAGGCACATGGAGGAAGAAAGAAAAGTTATTTTCCGTTGTGGTAATAAAACAAGTTCTTGCTGTGAATGTCTCCTAAGGAGGAATCGGAGATTTGAGATTTGTCGAGCACCTTTCATGGAAATAACGATGGAGTGAATTATTAAATGCCGAAACACAATTCTTACTGTAAATGATCCATTGTATACGATTAGTTGAACAAAAGTGAATTTGCTAAGTGACGTTGTACTTGTTCAATATCTAGAAGGAATGGTGCAAGGGTGCAGAAAAACAGGTAAACCACAGTCAGCTAAACAATATAAGGCTATACAGGAAGTCTTAGAGACGGTTTTTAATACTTGTCGATCCGTCTTCTCGGAAAATCAAGTTCTCTTAAGTAATATTCTGCCCATTCCACCCACTGTGTCCAATCCTCTCGTGGTGGCGATCATCTTCAAACCAACAATCTTTTTCACCCTTATCCTCGAGTGCCCCGGGCCTTGATAAGCCGTGACATATCAGTACAAAAAATTAAATTAATTCATAGTTAATGATAAAGAAATAATTAAGAGAACATTTTGGGGGAGTATCACATGAAATGTTGACCATAATTTGATACATATATTGTATAGTTTTGATAGTGTAGAGTTAAGAATTGAAAAAGATATCAATTTTATTCTTCTAATTGTTAGTCGTAATTTGTAATTAACTGCAAAAATCTGACCTCTCTCGCTTTCACACTTAGTAGGCTGTATTTCTCTCGCCCTCTCTTACTGTATGTTGTACAACCCTTTTCTCTTAATCTATATCACTTCCCCTTCTGTCGCTTACAACTAACAATACAACTCATGAGGGGTCGGTTTAGGGGTCATATTTTTGTATCATGAGATCATGAAGTCATTAGTAGAAACTAATAGGGTCCATGCCGGTTTCGCATAGAAACAGAAGATCCGGTTCGGTCTCCTGTGAATAGAATAAAACTTTTGAAAGGTTGGAAGGAAGACCCCGTAATGTTAGGAAAGGAGACCTGACAGTAGAAATATACGTTAGAAATTTGGTTTTTGGTTTACGCTTGTTTTGTTGTGTCACTTATCATGTTGGGATTGGAGGATTTGTGGAAGAGGTCAGTGGGTGAGTTTAGAGCAGAACGCAGAGTAAAATAGATTATCTTTGTAAAGCATTGAAGAAAGAAAAGCCGTAGCAGTTCCAACGAATATTACATCGAGAGGCCCCACCAAAAACTACTGCATTGTCCAGACTCCATTCACCAAATGGCAATACAGCAGCCCCGATATTTATCACATCCTGATAGGACAGACCTCGTGGGAGTTATTCCAAGGTTCGGCTCTTCGTAATATCAGGCGGATAACGTCAGCTTAGCTTGGGAAACGAGAGTTAATATGGCTGCCGAAAGTGCATCCGCGGTTCATTTTCGATTCTTCATTTGTTTGCGCGAGCGTAAATTGGTTTCAGGTTTCAAAAAGAAAAGAACATAAAAAACTTTTAAAAATGTAAAAAGAAAGAGGATGAGATCTTGGCCTTTTGGCCAAGATCAAATTGTAGTATCTGTTTCGATGGATACTGCACTCCATAGACTGGTACCATCTTGGCCTTTGGGTCTTGATGACGCCGGTCTGTGGGTTTGTCCTGTGCAGTTCTAGGAGGTCCACCCTCCCAGGCTTTGCCTCCGCTCCTTGGGGAGGAGTAAGTTTATCGCTTACTGCCTGAGGCGCCCCTACCGGGGAATGCTGACGGGGCTGCCCAGGCAATTTTTAAACAGCCAGAGTGCTCAAATTCTCGAGCGCTGGTTCTTTCCCACTTTCTCGACCTTGTGTCACATCTTACCTTGTGGGAGGAAGATAAATAGAAAGCTTGGCCTTTTGGCTAAAGTCAAAGTGTAGTATCTGTTCCGATGGATACTACACCCCATAAACTGGTATTGTCTTGGCCTTCGGGGCTTGATTTACGCCGGTCTATGGGTCGGTCCTGTGCTGTTCTAGGAGGTCCACCTACTTTTTGGGGGAGGAGTAAGTTTATTGCTTACTGTCTGAGGCGCCCCGACCGGGAAATGCTGACGGGACTGCCCAGGCAATTTTTAATGGCCAGAGTGTTCACTTATTCGGGCGCTGGCTTTTCAAACCCCATTTTCCCGACCCGACCTTGGGTCACATCTTACCTTGTGGGAGTAAGATAAAACTGGCCTTGTGCCTAACCTCCTGGAGAGGAGGTAAATAAATACTCAATTTATCTTCTGCTGCTTATATTTCACTCCCGCCCCAGGGACAGCCATTACTAACCTATGTTTCATGCTAATGGGTCACTAATTATCAAAACCAAAAGCTATTCGAGAACAAAGGTTAATAAAGTTGGCAGTTTAATGATGAACAATACTATGAGAGTACTAAAAAAAATGAATGGGATGAACAGAGTATGATTGCTTATGAAAGCAGCTATGCAAGTATTTATTGACATTGGACTTGAAAACGATCAAGTTGTAGTCTACAGAGAAGGAGTCCTGTGGTAATGTGTTCCATGGATGGGATGTTCTTGGAAATAAACACTGTTCATGGAAAGTGTTTCGTTTTTTATGTACACGAAAAAAGAAAAGGTAATATCAACATAAGGATGAATATTATTTAACTAGTGTAGCTGGAGTGAAAGAGAGGAGAGAAATAGCGAGTAAAACAGACTATTGTTTTTTTTTAATTTCACTCACCTTTTTCCTGATCCAAACAATTTAATACTATATTTGTTAAACAATCTATAAAAGTCACAATAATTTAATATTCTTCCGTAATTTTTAAATTCTAAAAAGTTTTTAGAGATCTAATTGATTTCGTAGTTATCGTAGTATAAAAATGAAAATAAGTTTTGCGCTATTTAAACAAAATCTATTAGATCATATATGGAAAGAACCTAAGGTTAAGATCGGATTCTAACTCTGCCTGGTGAGATCTCAGTTTATAATAACTGTTGATCGATAACATCGATATGCCAGTGTCGCAGATTTTGTAAATCTTTGTGTAAATAAAAAAAAATTATATATAAAAGCTCTACTTGATATTGAGCACTTTTTATAAACCCGGTTGACAATTCTTCGGATTACTACCCTTTGGATGTTTTACCTGGATTATATATATATATATATATATATATATATATATATATATATATATATATATATATATATATATATATATATATATATATATAGCAATAGATGAAGTGAAAGAATAAAATAATGTGCGAATCAAATTTTATTACAGTTCAATGTTCAGGCAAAGTACTTTAAAGTCCTTAACTCATGAGTTTTCAAAGAAAATCTTCTCCTCAGAGTGACATTACCGCAATGACATTACTGCAGGTAATAAAAATTAAACTTTGAAAATATATAAAAATATATATATATGAAAATACATAAAGGTATATAAAACATCAAATATATCGGCCCAAAACATACTTTTTTGTAAATCTATACAGTTCATCCAAGTCAAAAAGTTCAAAATAGCCCCAGGAAAGATATCAAAGGTTGATTAAAAAATAATCCAAATGGTAAATGGTGGTCCAAAAGCGAGAAAATTATCCAGGCGGGAAATTCGTTTACTATCGATGCAGTAGATGACAGTGGAAAGTGTATTTAAGGTGTATGCAAATTAATAAGATTGGAAGAGTCCATTATAAAAATCGAGATAATAATAAAAGTAGAGAAATTATTTAATTTTGCTACTATCTTCATATATATATATATATATATATATATATATATATATATATATATATATATATATATATATATATATATATATATATATATATATATATATATATATATATATATATCTTGCTACTATCTTTATATATACATATATATATACATATATATATCTTGCTACTATCTTCATATATATATATGTATATATATATGTATATATATATATCTTGCTACTATCTTCATATATATATATGTATATATATATATATATATATATATTGCTACTATCTTCATGTATACATATATATATGGATATATATATCTTGCTACTATCTTCATATATATATATATATATATATATATATGTATATATATATATATTTATGTATATATATATATATATATATATGTATATATATATATATATATATATGTATATTAATTCTTAATGAGCCACAATGCTTATGACTCATAACCGTTCACAGTAAAAAAATGAAGAGTGTAGGAGTGAGGTTGGGGTGCTTGTTAATATTTTAGGTATTGTGAAATATTTACCCCCCCCCCTCTTTCTTTACTTCCTTAAGCCGTAGGCTGACATCTGGGGAATAATTATTTACAAATTAGGCCAAGTAAGCTGCACAGCCCTGTTATTAGAAAACTAAAAGAAAGAAAGAAAAACTACTCCAGGTGGGGAAGTAGCAACAACCAGACGAACAGTTTCCTTTAAGCTTGCATAGACTTCATGAAAAGATGACAAGAGGGAAGATGAAACTTTGCATAAGCCACTGTCCCTCCTGGGTGCCGACCATGTGCGAGATGCGGACCACCTGAAAATGAGACCCAAGTTTCCTATCACTAAGCCCCCCCATCTCCCTAAAAAAGCGAAATGGGCCCTCCTACTTATTAGATGGTAGAATAGCTATCGAGACCATTGCTAAGACACTTATTCTAACAACAAAGACACATGCATGGGTGCAATTGAAAGCACTGTCACTTGCAAAATCTATGCATCACAGATGCGGACACTGATATTCAAAAACATATGCACAGAATTACCTATTATCACCACACATATGCACTTGTGTAACAGAGTTGGTTAATCTATATGCTAATACGGTACGACAATTTAATGTTCGTACATACGTTATCACCCTCCACCTATTTTTTCAAAGATGGATCGCCTGATTGCTGAGGATGCAAATTTTTTAAAATCTGCATCTGATGTCACTGGTGTGTCGAATGTGAGACTCGAACTAAAATACACTTTCCTGGTCTTTCAGCTCGGATAAAAGTGTAATATATGTTCTGTTCCAGTAAAGGTGTTGCCAATAGCCACAGTGAACGGCCACTCGAAGATAAGGGTTAAAGAGTTTGTCAGGTGTACTGTGAGAAGCACCCTGATACTTAGTACGATGAATGAAACTTATTTAAGAGAAAGGCTCAACAAGAATTTGTTTACATTGAACTTCAAGACAACTATGTTGTAGTCAGCTGGGAAGCAGCCCCGCAAAATTGTGTTCCACAGACGGGCATTTCTAGAAAAAAAATGTTCCAATGGAAGTTCCGTAGTTTAAAGTACACGGATGTTGAGGGGTAAATAATTGACAGTAGTTGCAGCGAGACGAGGTTTTAATGTGAATGTTTTACAGGGGGGATCAATTCCCGTGGCGCATATATAGTAGTAAGTATAATTCAGTTCTAAGTGACAGTCATCTGAAGGATGAAGGTTCAATCCTCAGTGCGGGCGATACGAAGAATTGCGAATTACTGAAGACTTCTTCCCAGTCATGGCAGATGGAAGAGAGTATGCTACCCCCGTGGATTAAATAAAGGGTTCCGTTCAAAATTCGGTCCTGATTCCCGAGTTCGACAAAGTACACCTGAAGAAGGACGGAGGTTACAGCGACCGAAACGTTGTGATAAAAACACCCAAGATGAGAACGGTAGCCCGAATATACCAAATTCTACAAATTATCAACCCTCATCTAAAAAATTCCGAAGAATAATATCTCCAGAATATTCTTGAAGTGAAGATGACCATCACAGCCCAAATCAGTACAGTACCGAGAGAGAAGTGTGGCTGAGCTATTGACAACAGTACACATCGTATCCAGATGTGCTTATTATTAAAGGTCGATAAAACAAAGACACCGACATTAATGACTTAAACTCAGGTATAGACTGACATTTATTTGTAGCAAATAGGATTGGATTGTAAAAAAAGACTTTAACGCTATGGCTGTCATTTTGGGGATCATTCGGTACATAAAATTTAAAATAGCTAAAGATGAAAGCTGACAAAAAGAATAAAAAAGAAAATGTCAATGACGGAATTCTAATAATTTAAAATATCGAGTGCTTGGCGCATTTGCAAGGAGCAGAGTGTAGTATCTGTTCTGATGCTGCGTGTCATCTTTTCTATCCTAGGTCAGTGAAGAAGAAATCCTTCTAGACCGAGATAATTTTTATTCGTACCAAAATCTACAGGTCCCTTTTTGAGGAAGCTGGAAAGTCTCCACATTACAAACACGCCTTATGTCTAACTTTGTCCTTGTGGGGGGGGGGAGTAAATAGGCACTACGTAATAAAAAAAAACAGCAACAAAAACAATCGCAAACATAGTAAAAGAAAAAAACCCTAATAGATAGGTTTCCCTGTAAACTAGATGACAGCAGATCTCCACATATATTTTAGTTATTTCTGTTCCATGTGATCAGCTATTCCATGTGATCAGCTGAGACGACAAAATCTACATTGGCAGGTTCTTTTTCTTTCTTGTTAAGTATTATCATGTCTGGTCGTCTTGCTTGGATGAGTTCGTCTGTTTGAAACTCTAACGTCACAAAGGAGTCTATACCCTTCGTTTTCAAATGTTATTATTATTTGTACTCACTAGGAGTTCTCACACAGGTCATCAGTGATTGCTCACCGACAACCGGTGGTATTCCCTGGAGTCTGAGTGACAACAAGCCTCTCCAAATTCTTAGTATTTTCCACCTCTTTTCGATAGCCACCGCAAATAAACTTGCAGTATAGCAACAGCCGTTTACCATTGATTTCTCGCTGGTAAAGACCATTGGTCTTCTCAGAGATTTTGGTGACAATAAGCCTCCCCAAGGTCCCAGCACTCTCTGCACTTCCAGTGGAGGTCTGGTTTGTGCTGTCCCTCCTCAGTCTTTTCATCCTCCTTGACCCTATGCAAATATTTTGTGTGATGTCAGCCTAGGCTGGTACAGTTTTTTGGGGGGAGAGGGGGTATTATTATTATTATTATTATTATTATTATTATTATTATTATTATTATTATTATTATTATTATTATTGCTTACTCGCTAGGAGTTCTCACACTATAGCTCGCTGACAAAATCTATCCGTATTCCTTTGACTCTGAGTGACAACAAGTCTCTCCAGATTTCCAATACTTCCATCTTCCTCCATTATCATCAAAATAACTATATATATATATATGTGTGTGTGTGTGTATTTGTATATATATATAAATATATACATATATATGTAGAGAGAAATAGAGACAGAGAGAGAAGAGAAGATAGAGGGGGGAGGAATACCGCCTAAGATATAAGACGCGGTCTCTCTTCTGAGGCGCAAGTTCTAATCATGTACAAGTCTCATTTTTAACTAATATTATAATACCCTACATATTTTACACATAAATGCCAAGAAAAAAGTCCTAAAATGTATTTCAAGAAGAAATAAATAAAATTGATATACACCCAACACTTCTTTTATAAACTAACATCTTCTTTTATCTGCCAACGCCGATAATGCAATAATTAACAACACCTACAATAATCTAGGAATTCCCATAGTAGAAACTTCCCCAGAAACCATTATACAGAATCTACAAATCATACAAAACTACATATAAAGTAAAAAATGATATACTGTCCCGTGCAATAATTGCAATCTTATATATATTAGTGAAACTCAATGCGAACTTAAGAAACGGCTTGATACACACAACAGAGACATACAAAATAACAATTCCTTAAATGTATCATTCGTTTCAGATATTACATGATCATTTTAAATTTTAAACAAGGTAGTTTCATTAAATTCATTGTAAATGAATATCGCCGAAGACTTCTGTAATCATGATTATAAACTCTGACACAATTAAGTTACGTAATGGTTTTCAAAATTATCTCCTTTATTCAGTAAACTTATACTAAACGAACAAAACTTACATTTAGATCCCGACTAGCTATTTTTAGATTACACTCCCGACAAAACTTTGCACATAACATCGACATTAACAAATATTGATTCCACTTCAAAGACGCACCACATATTTTGAATTTTAACGTCTATGTGTTTTTTTTCAAAAATAGAATAAAAACTTTCACGTCATAGACACGTTTCGTATTTTAAATTTTGACTACTATCTTTTTTAAAATTGGTCATCTTCAAAAAGTCTTTCAAAAATAAAGACGAAATATCGATGAACATATAAACAATTGTTGGTTTTCCTTTTTGTTTTGATTCTTCATATATATATATATATATATATATATATATATATATATATATATATATATATATATATATATATATATATATATATATATATAAAATATAACACTACTGAAAAACTACTTTCATTCTCGGTCCACGGAAGTATTTTAAAATGGCCCTAATTCTCAAAATTACACCCCAATAAGTGCGTTCCATCTACGATTGAACTAAACATCTTTCTATTGGATTTACTTCATGTTTGAACATTTCCAACGCTGCCTTCACGAAACCCTTTTTCCCATCTTTAAATCTCCTTTCACCGGATACCTTATCTACGGATATTCACCAACTGGACAGACTCCATATTTTTTTTACACGCACACTCTTACTCTCCATTACTTTATATTTTTTCAAATTTTGAATTTTGGCTTTTCTCACTGCCAACTTATCCATCTATGTAATTGCTCTGATAAGATTTTAATATTTGAAAAGCCTTGGCTTAAGGAAAGAGAAATAAACATGTTTTTACCGAGTACACCTTGCATTGAACAATCGAAGTTGAAATAGATTTGTCATTCGTACATATTTATCTTTCTTCTTTCATTTACATATATATATATATATATATATATATATATATATATATATATATATATATATATATATATATATATATATATTAAAATAAACATAGTTTGAGCGCCCGACAATTGTTTCACAGCCCTGTCAGCTTCCTATCAAGGGCAATACCCTCATTGCCCTTGATAAGAAGTTGGCAGGGCTTTGAAACAATTGTCGGGCGCTCAAACTATGTTTATTTTAATATAAATAGCTCTAATATATATTGAGCACTTTTGAAAAATATTGGTTTTGTTCATTTTTTGAATATTTGAACTGAATTAATTATATATATATATATATATATATATATATATATATATATATATAGAGAGAGAGAGAGAGAGAGATAGAAAGATAGATATAGAATATATGTAGATAAAGATATAGAATATATAGAATATATATGCATGTATTCAGTATTATTTACTTTAAAACAGTTATTTATTTAGTAACATTTCTCATATAAAACGTCTTCATATCTATCTATAATTCTAAGATGTACCGCCAAACGAAGACAAACACGATTATCTTAAGTCAACTGCTGACTTTTAGTAATTGCACTAGTAGTGCAGTATCATATTTGGAGTTGTACAATTATTTTTCTAGTCAAAACGCAAACTGCAGTAAAATCGTTGCTAATAGGATCTGCCATTACTGGTAATTTTTCCAAAGATTGTTGGCATTTTATCATCAAATTTTCTGATTTGAAAATATATCTAAAAAAATCTAACTTAATTATTATTTTCTTCTCAAACATATAATTTAGTTTATTATTAACAATTAAAAGCCAGAACAAACTATTTTTTTCTAAGTAGTTTGTTTCGTGTTAAAACCTTCTTCCTATTCATGACGAGTACCGACTCAACAAGCCAGAACATTATTCATTACTGTTTGCAGGTGAATGTACTGGCTTAGTGCTCAGTTGGGTCGACTGGAAATCACAAGGTCCACAGTTCAATCTTCAATGGACACAACCTAGCGTAAGTAAAATAAATAAATGACAATTTTGAAATTCTTTGAAAAAAATTAATTTCCTCGGCGTTTTAACCTATGATTTGCAATAATGTTTCATAGAATAATTATACATATATATATATATATATATATATATATATATATATATTAATTATTTATTATTGTTATATATTTTATATATATAAATTATTTAAATTTCTTTCAATTCCTTTAAGTTCACACAGAAAGTGGGGTCAAAGCTCAATAGTTCTTATATTAATAAAGTTTTAAATATAATAATGAAGTAATAAAGTTCCAAGTTTTCATTCTGTAAAACGTTTTTCATGCGATCGTTTCAACCGTTCAAAACAACACATTTGATAAAATTCAAAGTATGATTCAAAGATTTCATCAGTGACTTTTTATCAAACCCTAACCCAAACCCTAACCCTAAAATAAAATTGAAAAATCGTTACTTTGTGTGTGTTCATAAATTTCGCCTTCAATGGATATTTTTAAAAATTTTTCTTTTTTTTCAAAAGATACATTTTAATTATCCAGAAAATCAAAACAACTTTTTATTGGTAAAGAAATTAAGGAAACACCAGAAAACATTTGTCTTCAAATTTTAAAATTAAAACCTCCGACATCACGTCGTCTTCATTCTTTCATAATACCTAGATCCTCTTATCTTCGTCCATTAACTTTGTCAACCAGAAGAAACACATGAACTAACAACAATTGTTTCAACCCACGTTTTATTTATTTTCCTTTCAATTATCTTTATCAATATGTATCCGATGGTCACAAAAATTAACGATATCGCCATTTTAACTGGAATTAGACTGGTTTTCAACTTCCTGTTTTTTAAACTCTATATTTGTTCATTATTTAATGTAAGTACATGGATTTACGTATTTTCATATCAATTCCCTTAGGTAATCCAATAGAAGCCACATTCAATTTATCAGAATTATTTCCCTTGCTAAACCTTTTTATTCTTGTATAAAGCATTACTAATTGTTTATTTTATTCAATATATATATATATATATATATATATATATATATATATATATATATATATATATAGCAGTGGTCCGCTCTCACCAGATATGTAAATCCATTCAGTGGTCTAATCCAATAAATTACTTTTGGACAAACAGACTACATGTGGCATTCTCTAGCTCAACAGGCAAGATCCTTCATAGAGATAAAAGTATACTAACAGTCTGTGAGTCTATAATTTCTCTGTGCATCTCAAATGGATTTACATATCTGATAAAAGCGGACCACCGCTTGAAACGCGCTATATAAAATGATAAAATGATAAAATAAGAAAATAATAAATAAATGTTGAAAAACACTTTTTTACAAATGTTGGTAGCCTTACACCTTTATATATATACTTTTTTCTCGTTGGAACTGCACTAATACTGAACTAACCTCTTCTCTCTCTCTCTCTCTCTCTGTCTCTGTCTCTGTCTCTGTCTCTGTCTCTCATTACGTCGGATTACTCTCATACTTCCTTTATCATATATATATATATATCTATATATATATCTATATATATATATATATATATATATATATATATATATATATATAGATATGTATATATATCTATATATATATATATATATATATATATATATATATATATATATAATTTTCAGTATTTACTTATCTGTGTAGCTTAATTGCCATAAATATATTTTCATAGCTTACTATATATATATATATATATATATATATATATATATATATATATATATATATATATATATATATATAGTAAGCTATGAAAATATATTTATGTTAATTAAGCTACACAGATAAGTAAATAGTGAAAATTATATATATATATATATATATATATATATATATATATATATATATATATATATGATAAAGGAAGGATGAGAGTAATCCGACAGAATTGTACTATATATATATATATATATATATATATATATATATATATATATATATATATATATATATATATATAGTACAATTCTGTATTTTTTGAAAAATAGAAACAGAGTGCTGAATTACGTTTGTAAGAACATAATATATTTATTACGTATGCTACTATACAATAATCTTTCGATTAGCTATTGATTCTTGCTGTTTCAGAAGGTAGGGGGAATCTTACCCGTTTTGCTAAAGGTTGCCAACTTTTCTTTGTTGGTCATTCAGTGGTCTAATCCAATAAATCACTTATTGACGATCAGACTACATGTGGAATTCTCTAGCCCAACGGGCAAGACCTCCATACCTCATAGAGATTTAAGTATACCAAAACTCTGTGAGTCTATCTTGTCTGTGCATCTAATGACTTTAAGTCAACGAAATTCCTAATTAAGGACATGCACTTCAAGAATAAAAATCTGTGTTAAAATATTCAAATATATCTATATAAAACTAAAATTGTGAGTTTTCTGTGCATTTAATGACTTTGAGTATAATAGATTACTCTTTTAGAACATATACTTTAAAAATTAAAAAATATATATCTTTAATCTCTCTCTCTCTCTCTCTCTCTCTATATATATATATATATATATATATATATATACACACACATATATATATATATATATATATATATATATATATATATATATATATATATATATATATATATATATAAGGAAATTGACATCTTTGAGGCACGCATGAGAATGTATTTAAGTGAAATATTTTGAAAATCAACAATCGTGCAATTTAAATGAAAAATTGTCAGGCGTGACTGTCTTATAGTTTTTTTTCTTCCTCATCATTTTGATGGTATTAACCACGAGGGGTTGAATCACAATATGAGCAGAAAGAGACGTCAAGTTCTAAAAGACGTTAGGATAAGTGTAGTCCTGTCGATATTATGCGCAAATTAGCGCTTTTTAAGTAAGGAAGTTGACATCTTTGAGGCACGCATGAGAATGTATGTAAGTGAAATATTTTGAAAATCAACAATCGTGCAATTTAAATGAAAAATTGATTCATTAAAAAATTTTTTTGCAAGCTTTCGTTGTAGAACAACAATATATATATATATATATATATATATATATATATATATATATATATATATATATATATATATATAATTGTTTGTCATTCTCTCAATTTAGTTTTCTCTTTCTACACATATGCAAGCATACATACATGAACTCTCACACTTCTTTTTCCACACTGATATACACATAATTTTACTCAATTCCAAAATATCAAAACATTAAAAAATGCTGTAATTTTCTCTTTATTTATAATTCATTCGTGTATTTATCGCTCTTTGATGAGTAATTATTTGAACCTTAAAAATAGCTGAAACCGTACACGAAGTTCAAATATGCTTTCTACTTTGATCGATACGAATTTGCAACTATTGTACAATTTTTCCTAGTTCGTTCAACCATACAAAATACAAACATTTGAAAAAGTTCGATAATTATATAATCGTGTTTTGATTTGACTTATTGTATTCATTTATTTGTTTGTATGTTCTTTTGTGATAAGCTCGATGAGAATTATTATCTTTCATCTCTCTATAATAATGGAGAGTCGGCAGCCATTGAAACAGAATTCTTCCCATGATGCAGTGCAGTTTTGCTTCTGTTTTGATCTACTTAAATGAAAATCTTTAATTCAAATGTTTCCTTAATTTCCGAAAATCCATTTGTTGTAGTTTAATGGAATTGTACGAATGAAAGATATAAATTAGATGTATTCGTCATTTTATTACAGTTTTAGAAAACAACGCATTATTTATTTCCAAAAAAACATGATGTACGCGTTTGTGTCCAATATTATTGCTCTTTTAATTTACGGATCTAAAATAGAGAAGAGTAATTATCAAATATGGTTAGAATTTAAAAAAAATGTTTCTTAGCAATGAAGACTCTATTTTAAACGTAAGCGTGACATACCAACGGCATTGGCTGTTAGGTTTTACAGCATCCCAACTGTCATTACCCAATTTTATACAGAAATCGTACTGTCATCAGTTATCAAGGCCAAGAGCCACTCAGGGATAAGAGTTAATGAGATAGAAATGATTACCAGCCGAAAGATTAGGAACACTATGGGAGTGACCGATGTTATGAACTGCGTTTGATTGTTTATGGGTCGGTTTAAGACAAACATTTATTTACATTTGATTTGAAAACGTTGTAGTCTGCAGTGGAGCAGCCTCGCGGTTTGTGTTCCACAGGTGGGAAGTTTTTGCAAAGAAGCTCTTCCATGGAAATTTCCCCTGACATTAGGCACATGGAGCGAGAAAGAAAATACTTTTTTCGGTGTGATAGCAAAACGAGTTCTTGCTGTGAATATCTTACCTGTGGTAGCTAGATGAGTTCTTACAAGGAGGAACCAAAGGTTGGAGCTCAGTCGAGCACGTTCCATGGAAATAACGATAGAGTATAGCAACAACTCTTGTGTTGTAAGTACAAGAGGAGATCACTCCCCTAATTTAAAAGTCGATGTTTTACCCTGTCGAGGCAGGAAGGGGTGATCTGTGCGGCACCTCTCAAGATGTGGCAGCAGTATTTGATCTTTGGATATATATGATTTTTCAATAAGTAGAGGATGGCATTTGGAATTCGGTACTTTCAAGATGTTAGCAACTGACTGAATATACGTCTTCGTTTTTAGATCTAGAGTGAAAGCTATTCTTAAGAGCTTATAACACAAAAGACTTTTTCAAGGAGAGAACCATTCATTTCAACTGGGACAAAACATCCGAGCGTTAGCGGTGAAAAGAGGAAAGCTATTCTTAAGAACTTATCAAACCAAAAGACTTTTTCAAGAAGAGAACCATTCATTTCGACTGGGACAAAACATCCGAGCGTTAGCGGTGAAAAGAGGAAAGCTTGGTTTTGTAGATATTAAATGTAAGTCACTGTTTACCCAGTGTCTTACATGTCTCAGGTTCAAAAAGAGAGAATCACTAGTGCTCTTCGAGGTGCAGCTACAGACATCATTGTGTATCATTGGTTTGTAGATTAAGTTGATTTGTAAGTGTATATTTTGTAAACAAATAATCTGTAAATGATAGTTTCTATTTAACCCATAGACGGGGTATTAGCAGGTGCTACCACTCCTCCGTCCGGGTCAAAGTGGACCCGAGAGTAGTAGTAAATAAATGGTCACTCATCACTCCTCAAAGCTTCCAAATTGAGGAGTCACGACTGGATACAGATTTTGATTCAGAACGACTGGGCGATGGAAGAGCTTAGAATAGTTGATAATGTTGGGAAATAGGCTTGGCAGAAGAAAAGATAGAAAGGTCTGGTGCAGATGGATTTCGTGGTGATGGTGTAGGGTAGATTTAAACACCTTGCTCAAGGTTGCGCAATCCAGTTAAAAGTCGTGCCCACATAACCAGACAAACGGGCGGAAATGACCTGCTGTAAAAATGCGCAGATGAATCTAAAATGCTATTTTACAGTTTAACGTGACAGACAGATAAAATGCTATTTCAAAATTAAGTGTGACAGACCTGCAGACGCAGAGCGAGCCTCTTATAGAAATTCTTGGACGCAGCTTATTTTAGATGCGTCCATTCAATCTGCGAGGTTAACGATGAAAATATTATTTAAACAAAAACAGGACGGACAAACGACAGACACAGACATTTATAGTGATGCGAGAATGCATTCACAATATGCCATTGACACTCTACTACGTTTATAGTGATGCGAGAATGCGCTCAAAATATGCCACTGACACTCTACTACATTTATAGTGATGCGAGAATGCACTCAAAATATGCCATTGACACTCTACTACGTTTATAGTGATGCGAGAATGTACTCAAGATATGCCATTGCCACTCTACTACGTTTATAGTGATGCGAGAATGCACTCAAAATATGCCATTGACACTCTACTACGTTTATAGTGATGCAGGAATGCGTTCAAAATATGCCATTGACACTCTACTACGTTTATAGTGCTGCGAGAATGCACTCAAAATATGCCATTGACACTCAACTACGTTTATAGTGATGCGAGAATGCACTCAAAATATGCCATTGACACTCTACTACGTTTATAGTGATGCGAGAATGCACTCAAAATATGCGATTGACAGTCTACTACGTTTATAGTGATGCGAGAATGCACTCAAAATATGCCATTGACACTCTACTATGTTTATAGTGATGCGAAAAATGCACTCAAAATATGCCATTTACACTCTACTATGTTTATAGTGATGCGAGAATGCACTCAAAATAAGCCATTGACACTCTACTACGTTTATAGTGATGCGAGATTTCACTCAAACTATGCCATTTACACACTACTACGTTTATAGTGATGCGAGAATGCACTCAAAATATGCCATTGAATCTACTACGTTTATAGTGATATGAGAATGCACTCAAAATATGACATTGACACTCTACTACGTTTATAGTGATGCGCGCATGCACTCAAAATATGCCATTGACACTCTACTACGTTTATAGTGATACGAGAATGCGTTCAAAATATGCCATTGACACTCTACTACGTTTATAGTGATGCGAGAATGCGTTCAAAATATGCCATTGACACTCTACTACGTTTATAATGATGCGAGAATGCACTCAAAATATGCCATTCACACTCTACTATGTTTATAGTGATGCGAGAATGCACTCAAAATATGCCATTGACACTCTACTATGTTTATAGTGATGTGACAATGCGTTAAAAATATGCCATTGACACTCTACTATGTTTATAATGATGCGAAAATGCGTTCAAAATATGCAATTGACATTCTACTACGTTTATAGTGATGCGAGAATGCACTCAAAATATGCCATTGACACTCTACTACGTTTATAGTTATGCGAGAATGCACTCAAAATATGCCATTGACACACTACGATGTTTATAGTGATGCGAGAAAGCACTCAAAATATGCCATTGACACTCTACTACGTTTATAGTGATGCAAGAATGCACTCAAAATATGCCATTGAAACTCTACTATGTTTATAGTGATGCGAAAATGCACTCAACATATGCTATTTACACTCTACTATGTTTATAGTGATGCGAGAATGCACTAAAAATATGCTATTGACACTCTACTATGTTTATAGTTATGCAAGAATGCACTCAAAATATGCCATTGACCCTCTACTACGTTTATAGTAATGCGAGAATGCACTCAAAATATGCCATTGACACTCTACTACGTTTATAGTGATGCGAGAATGCACTCAAAATATACCATTGACACTCTACTACGTTTATAGTGATGCGAGAATGCACTCAAAATAGGCAATTGACACTCTACTATGTGTATAGTGATGCGAGAATGCACTCAAAATATGCCATTGACACTCTACTATGTTTATAGTGATGCGAGAATGCACTCAAAATAAGCCATTGACACTCTACTACGTTTATAGTTATGCGAGAATGCGTTCAAAATATGCCATTGACACACTACTATGTTTATAGTGATGCGAGAATCCACTCAAAATATGCCATTGACACTCTACTATGTTTATAGTGATGCGAGAATGCACTCAAAATATGCCATTGACACTCTACTACGTTTATAGTGATGCGAGAATGCACTCAAAATATGCCATTGTCACTCTACTATGTTTATAGTGATGCGAGAATGCGTTCAAAATATGCCATTGACACTCTACTACGTTTATAGTGATGCGAGAATGCACCCAAATATGCCATTGACACGCTACTACGTTTATAGTGATGCGAGAATGCACTCAAAATATGCCATTGACACTCTACTACGTTTATAGTGATGCGAGAATGCACTCAAAATATGCGATTGACAGTCTACTACGTTTATAGTGATGCGAGAATGCACTCAAAATATGCCATTGACACTCTACTACGTTTATAGTGATGCGAGAATGCACTCAAAATATGCCATTTACACTCTACTATGTATATAGTGATGCGAGAATGCACTCATAATATGCCATTGACACTCTACTACGTTTATAGTGATGCGAGATTTCACTCAAACTATGCCATTTACACACTACTACGTTTATAGTGATGCGAGAATGCACTCAAAATATGCGATTGAATCTACTACGTTTATAGTGATATGAGAATGCACTCAAAATATGCCATTGACACTCTACTACGTTTATAGTGATGCGAGAATGCACTCAAAATATGCCATTGACACTCTACTACGTTTATAGTGATGCGAGAATGTGTTCAAAATATGCCATTGACACTCTACTACGTTTATAGTGATGCAAGAATGCGTTCAAAATATGCCATTGACACTCTACTACGTTTATAGTGATGCGAGAATGCGCTCAAAATATGCCATTGACACTCTACTACGTTTATAGTTATGCGAGAATGCACTCAAAATATGCCATTGACACTCTACTACGTTTATAGTGATATGAGAATGCACTTAAAATATGCCATTCACACTCTACTATGTTTATAGTGATGCGAGAATGCACTCAATATATGCCATTGACACTCTACTATGTTTATAGTGATGTGAGAATGCGTTAAAAATATGCCATTGACACTCTACTATTTTTATAGTGATGCGAAAATGCGTTCAAAATATGCAATTGACATTCTACTACGTTTATAGTGATGCGAGAATGCACTCAAAATATGCCATTGACACTCTACTATGTTTATAGTGATGTGAGAATGCGTTAAAAATATGCCATTCACACTCTACTATGTTTATAGTGATGCGAGAATGCACTCAATATATGCCATTGACACTCTACTATGTTTATAGTGATGTGAGAATGCGTTAAAAATATGCCATTGACACTCTACTATTTTTATAGTGATGCGAAAATGCGTTCAAAATATGCAATTGACACTCTACTACGTTTATAGTGATGCGAGAATGCACTCAAAATATGCCATTGACACTCTACTACGTTTATAGGTATTCGAGAATGCACTCAATATATGCCATTGACACTCTACTATGTTTATAGTGATGTGAGAATGCGTTAAAAATATGCCATTGACACTCTACTATTTTTATAGTGATGCGAAAATGCGTTCAAAATATGCAATTGACACTCTACTACTTTTATAGTTATGCGAGAATGCACTCAGAATATGCCATTAACACTCTACTACGTTTATAGGTATTCGAGAATGCACTCAAAATATGCCATTGACACACTACGATGTTTATAGTGATGCGAGAATGCACTCAAAATATGCCATTGACACCCTACTACGTTTATAGTGATGCAAGAATGCACTCAAAATATGCCATTGACACTCTACTATGTTTATAGTGATGCGAGAATGCACTCAACATATGCTATTTACACTCTACTATGGTTATAGTGATGCGAGAATGCACTAAAAATATGCTATTGACACTCTACTATGTTTATAGTTATGCAAGAATGCACTCAAAATATGCCATTGACCGTCTACTACGTTTATAGTGATGCGAAAATGCACTCAAAATATGCTATTGACAATCTACTTCGTTTATAGTGATGCGAGAATGCACTCAAAATAGGCCATTGACACTCTACTATGTGTATAGTGATGCGAGAATGCACTCAAAATATGCCATTTACACTCTACTATGTATATAGTGATGCGAGAATGCACTCATAATATGCTATTGACACTCTACTACGTTTATAGTGATGCGAGATTTCACTCAAACTATGCCATTAACACACTACTACGTTTATAGTGATGCGAGAATGCACTCAAAATATGCGATTGAATCTACTACGTTTATAGTGATATGAGAATGCACTCAAAATATGCCAATGATATTCTACTACGTTTATAGTGATGCGAGACTGCACTCAAAATATGCCATTGACACTCTACTACGTTTATAGTGATGCGAGAATGCGTTCAAAATATGCCATTGACACTCTACTACGTTTATAGTGATGCGAGAATGCGTTCAAAATATGCCATTGACACTCTACTACGTTTATAGTGATGCGAGAATGCGTTTAAAATATGCCATTGACACTCTACTACGTTTATAATGATGCGAGAATGCACTCAAAATATGCCATTCACACTCTACTATGTTTATAGTGATGCGAGAATGCACTCAAAATATGCCATTGACACTCTACTATGTTTATAGTGATGTGAGAATGCGTTAAAAATATGCCATTGACACTCTACTATGTTTATAGTGATGCGAAAATGCGTTCAAAATATGCAATTGACATTCTACTACGTTTATAGTGATGCGAGAATGCACTCAAAATATGCCATTGACACTCTACTACTTATATAGTTATGCGAGAATGCACTAAAATATGCCATTAACACTCTACTACGTTTATAGTGATGCGAGAATGCACTCAAAATATGCCATTGACACACTACGATGTTTATAGTGATGCTAGAATGCACTCAAAATATGCCATTGACACTCTACTACGTTTATAGTGATGCAAGAATGCAGTCAAAATATGCCATTGACACTCTACTATGTTTATAGCGATGCGAGAATGCACTCAACATATGCTATTTACACTCTACTATGGTTATAGTGATGCGAGAATGCACTAAAAATATGCTATTGACACTCTACTATGTTTATAGTTATGCAAGAATGCACTCAAAATATGCCATTGACCCTCTACTACGTTTATAGTGATGCGAGAATGCACTTAAAATATGCCATTGACACTCTACTACGTTTATAGTGATGCGAGAATGCACTCAAAATAGGCCATTGACACTCTACTATGTGTATAGTGATGCGAGAATGCACTCAAAATATGCCATTGACACTCTACTATGTTTATAGTGATGCGAGAATGCACTCAAAATAAGCCATTGACACTCTACTACGTTTATAGTGATGCGAGAATGCACTCAAAATATGCCATTGACACTCTACTACGTTTATAGTGATGCGAGAATGCACTCAAAATATGCCATTGACACTCTACTATGTTTATAATAATGCGAGAATGCGTTCAAAATACGCCATTGACCCTCTACTACGTTTATAGTGATGCGAGAATGCACTCAAATATGCCATTGACACGCTACTATGTTTATAGTGATGCGACAATGCACTCAAAATATGCCATTGACACTCTACTATGTTTATAGTGATGCGACAATGCACTCAAAATATGCCATTGACACTCTACTATGTTTATAGTGATGCGAGAATGCACTCATAATATGCCATTGACACTCTACTATGTTTATAGTGATGCGAGAATGCACTCAAAATAAGCCATTGACTCTCTACTATGTTTATAGTGATGCGAGAATGCACTAAAAATATGCCATTGACACTCTACTATGTTAATAGTGATGCGAGAATGCACTCAAATTATGCCATTGACCCTCTACTACGTTTATAGTGATGCGAGAATGCACTTAAAATATGCCATTGACACTCTACTACGTTTATAGTGATGCGAGAATGCACTCAAAATAGGCCATTGACACTCTACTATGTGTATAGTGATGCGAGAATGCACTCAAAATAGGCCATTGACACTCTACTACGTTTATAGTGATGTGAGAATGCGTTCAAAATATGCAATTGACACTCTACCATGTTTATAGTGATGCGAAAATGCGTTCAAAATATGCCATTGACACTCTACTATGTTTATAGTGATGCTAGAATGCACTCAAAATATGCCATTGACACTCTACTACGTTTATAGTGATGCGAGAATGCACTCAGAATATGCCATTGACACTCTACTACGTTTATAGAGATGCGAGAATGCACTCAGAATATGCCATTAACACTCTACTACGTTTATAGGTATTCGAGAATGCACTCAAAATATGCCATTGACACTCTACTATGTTTATAGTGATGCGAGAATGCACTCAAAATAAGCCATTGACACTCTACTACGTTTATAGTAATGCGAGAATGTGTTCAAAATATGCCATTGACACTCTAATACGCTTATAGTGATGCGAGAATGCGTTCAAAATATGGCATTGACACACTACTATGTTTATAGTGATGCGAGAATCCACTCAAAATAAGCCATTGACACTCTACTACGTTTATAGTGATGCGAGAATACGTTCAAAATATGCCATTGACACACTACTATGTTTATAGTGATGCGAGAATCCACTCAAAATATGCCATTGACACTCTACTACGTTTATAGTGATGCGAGAATGCCCTCAAAATATGCCATTGACACTCTACTACGTTTATAGTGATGCGAGAATGCGTTCAAAATATGCGATTGACACTCTACTACGTTTATAGTGATGCGAGAATGCGCTCAAAATATGCCATTGACACGCTATTATGTTTATAGAAATGTGAGAATGCACTCACCATATGCCATTGACACTCTACTACGTTTATAGTGATGCGAGAATGCGTTCAAAATATGCCATTGAAACTCTACTACGTTTATAGTGATGCGAGAATGCGTTCAAAATATGCCATTGACACTCTACTACGTTTATAGTGATGCGAGAATGCGTTCAAAATATGCCATTGACACTCTACTACGTTTATAATGATGCGAGAATGCACTCAAAATATGCCATTGACACTCTACTATGTTTATAGTGATGCGAGAATGCACTCAAAATATGCCATTGACACTCTACTATGTTTATAGTGATGTGAGAATGCGTTAAAAATATGCCATTGACACTCTACTACGTTTATAGTGATGTGAGAATGCACTCAAAATATGCCATTGACACACTACGATGTTTATAGTGATGCGAGAATGCACTCAAAATATGCCATTGACACTCTACTATGTTTATAGTGATGCGAGAATGCACTCAACATATGCTATTTACACTCTACTATGTTTATAGTGATGCGAGAATGCACTAAAAATATGCCATTGACACTCTACTATGTTTACAGTTATGCAAGAATGCACTCAAAATATGCCATTGACCCTCTACTACGTTTATAGTGATGCGAGAATGCACTCAAAATATGCCATTGACACTCTACTACGTTTATAGTGATGCGAGAATGCACTCAAAATATACCATTAAAACTCTACTACGTTTATAGTGATGCGAGAATGCACTCAAAATAGGCCATTGACACTCTACTATGTGTATAGTGATGCGAGAATGCACTCAAAATATGCCATTGACACTCTACTATGTTTACAGTTATGCGAGAATGCACTCAAAATAAGCCATTGACACTCTACAAGGTTTATAGTGATGCGAGAATGCGTTCAAAATATGCCATTGACACACTACTATGTTTATAGTGATGCGAGAATGCACTCAAAATATGCCATTGACACTCTACTATGTTCATAGTAGTGCGAGAATGCGTTTAAAATATGCCATTGACACACTACTACGTTTATAGTGATGCGAGAATGCACTCAAAATATGCCATTGACACTCTACTATGTTCATAGTAGTGCGAGAATGCGTTCAAAATATGCCATTGACACTCTACTACGTTTATAGTGATGTGAGAATGCACTCAAAATATGCCATTGACACTCTAATATGTTTATAGTGATGCGAGAATGCACTCAAAATATGCCATTGACCCTCTACTATGTTTATAGTGATGCGAGAATGCACTAAAAATATGCCATTGACACTCTACTATGTTAATAGTGATGCGAGAATGCACTCAAATTATGCCATTGACACTCTACTACGTTTATAGTGATGTGAGAATGCGTTCAAAATATGCCATTGACACTCTACCATGTTTATAGTGATGCGAAAATGCACTCAAAATATGCCATTGACACTCTACTACGTTTATAGTGATGCGAGAATACACTCAAAATATGCCATTGACACTCTACTATGTTTATAGTGATGCGAGAATGCGTTCAAAATATGCCATTGACACTCTACTACGTTTACAGTGATGCGAGACCGCACTCAAATATGCCATTGACACACTACTACGTTTATAGTGATGCGAGAATGCGTTCAAAATATGCCATTGACACTCTACTACGTTTATAGTGATGCGAGAATGCACTCAAAATATGCGATTGACACTCTACTACGTTTATAGTGATGCGAGAATGCGTTCAAAATATGCCATTGACACCCTACTACGTTTATAGTGATGCGAGAATGCGTTCAAAATATGCCATTGACACACTACTATGTTTCTAGTGATGCGAGAATGCACTCAAAATATGCCATTGACACTCTACTATGTTTATAGTGATGTAAGAATGCGTTAAAAATATGCCATTGACACTCTACTATGTTTATAGTGATGCGAAAATGCGTTCAAAATATGCAATTGACATTCTACTACGTTTATAGTGATGCGAGAATGCACTCAAAATATGCCATTGACACTCTACTATGTTTATAATGATGTGAGAATGCGTTAAAAATATGCCATTGACACTCTACTATGTTTATAGTGATGCGAAAATGCGTTCTAAATATGCAATTGACATTCTACTATGTTTATAGTGATGCGAGAATGCACTCAAAATATGCCATTGACACTCTACTACGTTTATAGTTATGCGAGAATGCACTCAGAATATGCCATTAACACTCTACTACGTTTATAGTGATGCGAGAATGCACTCGAATATGCCATTGACACACTACGATGTTTATAGTGATTCGAGAATGCACTCAAAATATGCCATTGACACTCTACTACGTTTATAGTGATGCAAGAATGCACTCAAAATATGCCATTGACACTTTACTATGTTTATAGTGATGCGAGAATGCACTCAACATATGCTATTAACACTCTACTATGTTTATAGTGATGCGAGAATGCACTAAAAATATGCTATTGACACTCTACTATGTTTATAGTTATGCAAGAATGCACTCAAAATATGCCATTTACCCTCTACTACGTTTATAGTGATGCGAGAATGCACTCAAAATAGGCCATTGACACTCTACTATGTGTATAGTGATGCAAGAATGCACTCAAAATATGCCATTGACACTCTACTATGTTTATAGTGATGCGAGAATGCACTCAAAATATGCAATTGACACTCTACTACGTTTATAGTGATGCGAGAATGCACTCAAAATATGGCATTGACACTCTACTACGTTTATAGTGATGCGAGAATGCACTCAAAATATGGCATTGACACTCTACTACGTTTGTAGTGATGCGAGAATGCACTCAAAATATGCCATTGACACTCTACTATGTTTATAGTGATGCGAGAATGCGTTCAAAATATGCCATTGACACTCTACTACGTTTATAGTGATGCGAGAATGCACTCAAAATATGCAATTGACACGCTATTATGTTTATAGAAATGTGAGAATGCACTCAAAATATGCCATTGACACTCTACTACGTTTATAGTGATGCGAGAATGCGTTCAAAATATGCCATTGACACTCTACTACGTTTATAGTGATGCGAGAATGCGTTCAAAATATGCCATTGACACTCTACTACGTTTATAGTGATGCGAGAATGCACTCAAAATATGCAATTGACACTCTACTACGTTTATAGTGATGCGAGAATGCACTCAAAATATGCCATTGACACTCTACTACGTTTATAGTGATGCGAGAATGCACTCAAAATATCGCATTGACACTATACTACGTTTGTAGTGATGCGAGAATGCACTCAAAATATGCCATTGACACTCTACTATGTTTATAGTGATGCGAGAATGCGTTCAAAATATGCCATTGACACTCTACTACGTTTATAGTGATGCGAGAATGCACTCAAAATATGCAATTGACACTCTACTACGTTTATAGTGATGCGAGAATGCGTTCAAAATATGCCATTGACACTCTACTACGTTTATAGGCATGCGAGAATGCGTTCAAAATATGCCATTGACACTCTACTACGTTTATAGTTATGCGAGAATGCGTTCAAAATATGCCATTGACACTCTACTACGTTTACAATGATGCGAGAATGCACTCAAAATATATGATTCACACACTACTATGTTTATAGTGATGCGAAAATGCACTCAAAATATGCCATTGACACTCTACTATGTTTATAGTGATGTGAGAATGCGTTAAAAATATGCCATTGACACTCTACTATGTTTATAGTGATGCAAAAATGCGTTCAAAATATGCAATTGACATTCTACTACGTTTATAGTGATGCGAGAATGCACTCAAAATATGCCATTGACACTCTACTATGTTTATAGTGATGCGAGAATGCACTCAAATATGCCATTGACACGCTACTATGTTTATAGTGATGCGAGAATGCACTCAAAATATACCATTGACACTCTACTATGCTTATAGTGATGCGAGAATGCACTCAAAATATGCTATTAACACTCTACTATGGTTATAGTGATGCGAGAATGCACTCAAAATATGCCATTGACTCTCTACTATGTTTATAGTGATGCGAGAATGCACTAAAAATATGCCATTAAAACTCTACTATGTTTATAGTGATGCGAGAATGCACTCAAATTATGCCATTGACACTCTACTACGTTTATAGTGATGCGAGAATGCACTCAAAATATGCCATTGACACTCTACTATGTTTATAGTGATGCGAGAATGCACTCAAATATGCCATTGACACGCTACTATGTTTATAGTGATGCGAGAATGCACTCAAAATATACCATTGACACTCTACTATGCTTATAGTGATGCGAGAATGCACTCAAAATATGCTATTAACACTCTACTATGGTTATAGTGATGCGAGAATGCACTCAAAATATGCCATTGACTCTCTACTATGTTTATAGTGATGCGAGAATGCACTAAAAATATGCCATTAAAACTCTACTATGTTTATAGTGATGCGAGAATGCACTCAAATTATGCCATTGACACTCTACTACATTTATAGTGATGTGAGAATGCGTTCAAAATATGCCATTGACATTCTACCATGTGTATAGTGATGCGAAAATGCGTTCAAAATATGCCATTGACACTCTACTCTGTTTATAGTGATGCCAGAATGCACTCAAAATATGCTATTGACACTCTACTACGTTTATAGTGATGCGAGAATGCACTCAGAATATGCCATTGACACTCTACTACGTTTATAGTGATGCGAGAATGCACTCAAAATAAGCCATTGAAACTCAACTATGTGTATACTGATGCGAGAATGCACTCAAAATATGCCATTGACACTCTACTATGTTTATAGTCATGCAAGAATGCACTCAAAATATGCCATTGACACTCTACTACGTTTATAGTTATTCCAGAATGCACTCAAAATATGCCATTGACACTCTACTACGTTTATAGTGATGCGAGAATGCGTTCAAAATATGCCATTGACACACTACTATGTTTATAGTGATGCGAGAATCCACTCAAAATAAGCCATTGACACTCTACTACGTTTATAGTGATGCGAGAATCCACTCAAAATATGCCATTGACACTCTACTACGGTTATAGTGATGCGAGAATGAACTCAAAATATGCCATTGACACTCTACTACGTTTATAGTGATGCGAGAATGCGTTCAAAATATGCGATTGACACTCTACTACGTTTATAGTGATGCGAGAATGCACTCAAAATATGCAATAGACACGCTATTATGTTTATGGAAATGTGAGAATGCACTCGAAATATGCCATTGACACTCTACTACGTTTATAGTGATGCGAGAATGCGTTCAAAATATGCCATTGACACTCTACTACGTTTATAGTGATGCGAGAATGCGTTCAAAATATGCCATTGACACTCTACTACGTTTATAGTGATGCGAGAATGCGTTCAAAATATTCCATTGACACTCTACTACGTTTATAATGATGCGAGAATGCACTCAAAATATGTGATTCACACTCTACTATGTTTATAGTGATGCGAAAATGCACTCAAAATATGCCATTGACACTCTACTATGTTTATAGTGATGTGAGAATGCGTTAAAAATATGCCATTGACACTCTACTATGTTTATAGTGATGCGAAAATGCGTTCAAAATATGCAATTGACATTCTACTACGTTTATAGTGATGCGAGAATGCACTCAAAATATGCCATTGACACTCTACTATGTTTATAGTGATGCGAGAATGCACTCAAATATGCCATTGACACGCTACTATGTTTATAATGATGCGAGAATGCACTCAAAATATGCCATTGACACTCTACTATGCTTATAGTGATGCGAGAATGCACTCAAAATATGCCATTCACACTCTACTATGTGTATAGTGATGCGAGAATGCACTCATAATATGCCATTGACACTCTACTATGTTTATAGTGATGCGAGAATGCACTCAAAATATGCCATTGACCTTCTACTATGTTTATAGTGATGCGAGAATGCACTAAAAATATGCCATTGACACTCTACTACGTTAATAGTGATGCGAGAATGCACTCAAATTATGACATTGACACTCTACTACGTTTATAGTGATGTGAGAATGCGTTCAAAATATGCCATTGACACTCTACTATGTTTATAGTGATGCGAGAATGCACTCAAAATATGCCATTGACACTCTACTACGTTTATAGTGATGCGAGAATGCGTTCAAAATATGCCATTGACACTCTACTACGTCTATAGTGATGCTAGAATGCACTCAAAATATGCCATTAACACTCTACTACGTTTATAGTTATTCGAGAATGCACTAAAAATATGCCATTGACACTCTACTACGTTTATAGTGATGCGAGAATGCACTCAAAATATGCTATTGACACTCTAATATGTTTATAGTTATGCGAGAATGCACTCAAAATAAGCCATTGACACTCTACTACGTTTATAGTGATGCGAGAATGCGTTCAAAATATGCTATTGACACTCTACTACGTTTATAGTGATGCTAGAATGCACTCTAAATAAGCCATTGACACTCTACTACGTTTATAGTGATGCGAGAATGCACTCAAAATATGCCATTAACACTCTACTACGTTTATAGTGATGCGAGAATGCGTTCAAAATATGCCATTGACACTCTAATATGTTTATAGTTATGCGAGAATGCGTTCAAAATATGCCATTGACACACTACTATGTTTATAGTGATGCGAGAATGCACTCATAATATGCCATTGACACTCTACTATGTTTATAGTGATGCGAGAATGCACTCAAAATATGCCATTGACACTCTACTATGTTTATAGTGATGCGAGAATGCACTCAAAATATGCCATTGACACTCTACTACGTTTATAGTGATGCGAGAATGCACTTAAAATATGCCATTGACACTCTACTATGTTTATAGTGATGCGAGAATGCGTTCAAAATATGCCATTGACACTCTACTATGTTTATAGTGATGCGAGAATGCACTCAAAATATGCCATTGACACTCTACTACGTTTATAGTGATGCGAGAATGCACTCAAAATATGCCATTGACACTCTACTACGTTTATAGTGATGCAGGAATGCAATCAAAATATGCCATTGACACACTACTATGTTTATAGTGATGCGAGAATGCACTCAAAATATGCCATTGACACTCTACTATGTTAATAGTGATGCGAGAATGCCCTCAGAATATGCCATTGACACACTACTACGTTTATAGTGATGTGAGAATGCGTTCAAAATATGCCATTGACACTCTACTATGTTTATAGTGATGCGAGAATGCACTCAAATTATGCCATTGACACTCTACTACGTTTATAGTGATGCGAGAATGCACTCAAAATATGCCATTGACACTCTACTATGTTTATAGTGATGCGAGAATGCACTCAAATATGCCATTGACACGGTACTATGTTTATAGTGATGCGAGAATGCACTCAAAATATACCATTGACACTCTACTCTGTTTATAGTGATGCCAGAATGCACTCAAAATATGCTATTGACACTCTACTATGTTAATAGTGATGCGAGAATGCCCTCAGAATATGCCATTGACACACTACTACGTTTATAGTGATGTGAGAATGCGTTCAAAATATGCCATTGACACTCTACTATGTTTATAGTGATGCGAGAATGCACTCAAATTATGCCATTGACACTCTACTACGTTTATAGTGATGCGAGAATGCACTCAAAATATGCCATTGACACTCTACTATGTTTATAGTGATGCGAGAATGCACTCAAATATGCCATTGACACGCTACTATGTTTATAGTGATGCGAGAATGCACTCAAAATATACCATTGACACTCTACTATGCTTATAGTGATGCGAGAATGCACTCAAAATATGCTATTAACACTCTACTATGGTTATAGTGATGCGAGAATGCACTCAAAATATGCCATTGACTCTCTACTATGTTTATAGTGATGCGAGAATGCACTAAAAATATGCCATTAAAACTCTACTATGTTTATAGTGATGCGAGAATGCACTCAAATTATGCCATTGACACTCTACTACATTTATAGTGATGTGAGAATGCGTTCAAAATATGCCATTGACATTCTACCATGTGTATAGTGATGCGAAAATGCGTTCAAAATATGCCATTGACACTCTACTCTGTTTATAGTGATGCCAGAATGCACTCAAAATATGCTATTGACACTCTACTACGTTTATAGTGATGCGAGAATGCACTCAGAATATGCCATTGACACTCTACTACGTTTATAGTGATGCAGGAATGCACTCAAAATAAGCCATTGAAACTCAACTATGTGTATACTGATGCGAGAATGCACTCAAAATATGCCATTGACACTCTACTATGTTTATAGTCATGCAAGAATGCACTCAAAATATGCCATTGACACTCTACTACGTTTATAGTTATTCCAGAATGCACTCAAAATATGCCATTGACACTCTACTACGTTTATAGTGATGCGAGAATGCGTTCAAAATATGCCATTGACACACTACTATGTTTATAGTGATGCGAGAATCCACTCAAAATAAGCCATTGACACTCTACTACGTTTATAGTGATGCGAGAATCCACTCAAAATATGCCATTGACACTCTACTACGGTTATAGTGATGCGAGAATGAACTCAAAATATGCCATTGACACTCTACTACGTTTATAGTGATGCGAGAATGCGTTCAAAATATGCGATTGACACTCTACTACGTTTATAGTGATGCGAGAATGCACTCAAAATATGCAATAGACACGCTATTATGTTTATGGAAATGTGAGAATGCACTCGAAATATGCCATTGACACTCTACTACGTTTATAGTGATGCGAGAATGCGTTCAAAATATGCCATTGACACTCTACTACGTTTATAGTGATGCGAGAATGCGTTCAAAATATGCCATTGACACTCTACTACGTTTATAGTGATGCGAGAATGCGTTCAAAATATTCCATTGACACTCTACTACGTTTATAATGATGCGAGAATGCACTCAAAATATGTGATTCACACTCTACTATGTTTATAGTGATGCGAAAATGCACTCAAAATATGCCATTGACACTCTACTATGTTTATAGTGATGTGAGAATGCGTTAAAAATATGCCATTGACACTCTACTATGTTTATAGTGATGCGAAAATGCGTTCAAAATATGCAATTGACATTCTACTACGTTTATAGTGATGCGAGAATGCACTCAAAATATGCCATTGACACTCTACTATGTTTATAGTGATGCGAGAATGCACTCAAATATGCCATTGACACGCTACTATGTTTATAGTGATGCGAGAATGCACTCAAAATATGCCATTGACACTCTACTATGCTTATAGTGATGCGAGAATGCACTCAAAATATGCCATTCACACTCTACTATGTGTATAGTGATGCGAGAATGCACTCATAATATGCCATTGACACTCTACTATGTTTATAGTGATGCGAGAATGCACTCAAAATATGCCATTGACCTTCTACTATGTTTATAGTGATGCGAGAATGCACTAAAAATATGCCATTGACACTCTACTACGTTAATAGTGATGCGAGAATGCACTCAAATTATGCCATTGACACTCTACTACGTTTATAGTGATGTGAGAATGCGTTCAAAATATGCCATTGACACTCTACTATGTTTATAGTGATGCGAGAATGCACTCAAAATATGCCATTGACACTCTACTACGTTTATAGTGATGCGAGAATGCGTTCAAAATATGCCATTGACACTCTACTACGTCTATAGTGATGCTAGAATGCACTCAAAATATGCCATTAACACTCTACTACGTTTATAGTTATTCGAGAATGCACTAAAAATATGCCATTGACACTCTACTACGTTTATAGTGATGCGAGAATGCACTCAAAATATGCTATTGACACTCTAATATGTTTATAGTTATGCGAGAATGCACTCAAAATAAGCCATTGACACTCTACTACGTTTATAGTGATGCGAGAATGCGTTCAAAATATGCTATTGACACTCTACTACGTTTATAGTGATGCTAGAATGCACTCTAAATAAGCCATTGACACTCTACTACGTTTATAGTGATGCGAGAATGCACTCAAAATATGCCATTAACACTCTACTACGTTTATAGTGATGCGAGAATGCGTTCAAAATATGCCATTGACACTCTAATATGTTTATAGTTATGCGAGAATGCGTTCAAAATATGCCATTGACACACTACTATGTTTATAGTGATGCGAGAATGCACTCATAATATGCCATTGACACTCTACTATGTTTATAGTGATGCGAGAATGCACTCAAAATATGCCATTGACACTCTACTATGTTTATAGTGATGCGAGAATGCACTCAAAATATGCCATTGACACTCTACTACGTTTATAGTGATGCGAGAATGCACTTAAAATATGCCATTGACACTCTACTATGTTTATAGTGATGCGAGAATGCGTTCAAAATATGCCATTGACACTCTACTATGTTTATAGTGATGCGAGAATGCACTCAAAATATGCCATTGACACTCTACTACGTTTATAGTGATGCGAGAATGCACTCAAAATATGCCATTGACACTCTACTACGTTTATAGTGATGCAGGAATGCAATCAAAATATGCCATTGACACACTACTATGTTTATAGTGATGCGAGAATGCACTCAAAATATGCCATTGACACTCTACTATGTTAATAGTGATGCGAGAATGCCCTCAGAATATGCCATTGACACACTACTACGTTTATAGTGATGTGAGAATGCGTTCAAAATATGCCATTGACACTCTACTATGTTTATAGTGATGCGAGAATGCACTCAAAATATGCCATTGACACTCTACTATTTTTATACTGATGCGAGAATGCACTCAACATATGCCATTGACATTCTACTATGTTTATAATGTTGCGAGAATGTGTTCAAAATATGCCATTGACACTCTACTACTTTGGTAGTGATGCGAGAATGCACTCAAAATATGCCATTGACACATTACTATGTTTATAGTGATGCGAGAATGCGTTCAAAATATGCCATGTACACTCAACTACGTTTATAGTGATGCGATAATGCGTTCAAAATATGCCATTGAGACTCTACTATGTTTATAGTGATGCGAGAATGCACTCAAATTATGCCATTGACACTCTACTACGTTTATAGTGATGTGAGAATGCGTTCAAAATATGCCATTGACACTCTACTATGTTTATAGTGATGCGAGAATGCACTCAAAATATGCCATATACACTCTACTACGTTTATAGTGATGCAAGAATGCACTCAAAATAGGCCATTGACACTCTACTATGTTTATAGTGATGCGAGAATGCACTCAAAATATGCCATTGACACTCTACTATGTTTATAGTGATGCGAGAATGCACTCAAAATAAGCCATTGACACTCTACTACGTTTACAGTGATGCGAGAATGCGTTCAAAATATGCCATTGACACTCTAATACGTTTATAGTTATGCGAGAATGCGTTCAAAATATGCCATTGACACAATACTACGTTTATAGTGATGCGAGAATCCACTCAAAATAAGCCATTGACACTCTACTACGTTTATAGTGAGTCGAGAATATGTTCAAAATTTGCCATTGACACTCTACTATGTTTATAGTGATGCGAGAATCCACTCAAAATATGCCATTGACACTCTACTACGTTTATAGTGATGCGAGAATGCACTCAAAATATGCCATTGACACTCTACTACGTTTATAGTGATGCGAGAATGCGTTCAAAATATGCCATTGACACTCTACTACGTTTATAGTGATGCGAGAATGCACTCAAAATATGCCATTGACACGCTTGTATGTTTATAGAAATGCCAGAAGACACTCAAAATATGCCATTGACACTCTACTATGTTTATAGTGATGCGAGAATGCACTCATAATATGCCATTGACACTCTACTATGTTTATAGTGATGCGAGAATGCACTCAAAATATGCCATTGACACTTTACTATGTTTATAGTTATGCGAGAATGCACTAAAAATATGCCATTGACACTCTACTACGTTTATAGTGATGCGAGAATGCACTCAAAATATGCCATTGACACTCTACTATGTTTATAGTAATGCGAGAATGCGCTCAAAATATGCCATTGACACTCTACTATGTTTATAGTGATGCGAGAATGCACTCAAAATATGCCATTGACACTTTACTATGTTTATAGTTATGCGAGAATGCACTAAAAATATGCCATTGACACTCTACTACGTTTATAGTGATGCGAGAATGCACTCAAAATATGCCATTGACACTCTACTATGTTTATAGTGATGCGAGAATGCGCTCAAAATATGCCATTGACACTCTACTATGTTTATAGTGATGCGAGAATGCACTCAAAATATGCCATTGACACTCTACTTCGTTTATAGTGATGCGAAAATGCACTCAAAATATGCCATTGACACTCTACTATGTTTATAGTGATTCGAGAATGCATTCATAATATGCCATTGACACTCTACTATGTTTATAGTGATGCGAGAATGCACTCAAAATATGCCATTGACACTCTACTATGTTTATAGTGATGCGAGAATGCACTCAGAATATGCCATTGACACTCTACTACGTTTATAGTGATGTGAGAATGCGTTAAAAATATGCCATTGACACTCTACTATGTTTATAGTGATGCGAGAATGCACTCAAAATATCCCATTGACACTCTACTATTTTTATACTGATGCGAGAATTTACTCAACATATGCCATTGACATTCTACTATGTTAATAATGTTGCGAGAATGCGTTCAAAATATGCCATTGACACTCTACTACTTTGGTAGTGATGCGAGAATTCACTCAAAATATGCCATTGACACATTACTATGTTTATAGTGATGCAGGAATGCGTTCAAAATATGCCATGTACACTCTACTACGTTTATAGTGATGCGATAATGCACTCAAAATATGCCATTGACACTCTATAACGTTTAAAGTGATGCGAGAATGCACTCAAAATATGCCATTGACACTCTACTATGTTTATAGTAATGCGAGAATGCACTCAAAATATGCCATTGACACTCTACGGCGTTCATAGTGATGCGAGAATGCATTCAAAATATGCCATTGACACTCTACTACGTTTATAGTGATGCGAGAATGCACTCAAAATATCCCATTGACACTCTACTATTTTTATACTGATGCGAGAATTTACTCAACATATGCCATTGACATTCTACTATGTTAATAATGTTGCGAGAATGCGTTCAAAATATGCCATTGACACTCTACTACTTTGGTAGTGATGCGAGAATTCACTCAAAATATGCCATTGACACATTACTATGTTTATAGTGATGCAGGAATGCGTTCAAAATATGCCATGTACACTCTACTACGTTTATAGTGATGCGATAATGCACTCAAAATATGCCATTGACACTCTATAACGTTTAAAGTGATGCGGGAATGCACTCAAAATATGCCATTGACACTCTACTTTGTTTATAGTAATGCGAGAATGCACTCAAAATATGCCATTGACACTCTACTACGTTTATAGTGATGCGAGAATGCACTCAAAATATGCCATTGACACTCTACTATGTTTATAGTGATGCGAGAATGCGCTCAAAATATGCCATTGACACTCTACTATGTTTATAGTGATGCGAGAATGCACTCAAAATATGCCATTGACACTCTACTTCGTTTATAGTGATGCGAAAATGCACTCAAAATATGCCATTGACACTCTACTATGTTTATAGTGATTCGAGAATGCATTCATAATATGCCATTGACACTCTACTATGTTTATAGTGATGCGAGAATGCACTCAAAATATGCCATTGACACTCTACTATGTTTATAGTGATGCGAGAATGCACTCAGAATATGCCATTGACACTCTACTACGTTTATAGTGATGTGAGAATGCGTTAAAAATATGCCATTGACACTCTACTATGTTTATAGTGATGCGAGAATGCACTCAAAATATCCCATTGACACTCTACTATTTTTATACTGATGCGAGAATTTACTCAACATATGCCATTGACATTCTACTATGTTAATAATGTTGCGAGAATGCGTTCAAAATATGCCATTGACACTCTACTACTTTGGTAGTGATGCGAGAATTCACTCAAAATATGCCATTGACACATTACTATGTTTATAGTGATGCAGGAATGCGTTCAAAATATGCCATGTACACTCTACTACGTTTATAGTGATGCGATAATGCACTCAAAATATGCCATTGACACTCTATAACGTTTAAAGTGATGCGAGAATGCACTCAAAATATGCCATTGACACTCTACTATGTTTATAGTAATGCGAGAATGCACTCAAAATATGCCATTGACACTCTACGGCGTTCATAGTGATGCGAGAATGCATTCAAAATATGCCATTGACACTCTACTACGTTTATAGTGATGCGAGAATGCACTCAAAATATCCCATTGACACTCTACTATTTTTATACTGATGCGAGAATTTACTCAACATATGCCATTGACATTCTACTATGTTAATAATGTTGCGAGAATGCGTTCAAAATATGCCATTGACACTCTACTACTTTGGTAGTGATGCGAGAATTCACTCAAAATATGCCATTGACACATTACTATGTTTATAGTGATGCAGGAATGCGTTCAAAATATGCCATGTACACTCTACTACGTTTATAGTGATGCGATAATGCACTCAAAATATGCCATTGACACTCTATAACGTTTAAAGTGATGCGGGAATGCACTCAAAATATGCCATTGACACTCTACTTTGTTTATAGTAATGCGAGAATGCACTCAAAATATGCCATTGACACTCTACGGCGTTTATAGTGATGCGAGAATGCGTTCAAAATATGCCATTGACACTCTACTACGTTTATAGTGATGCGAGAATGCACTCATAATATGCCATTGACACTCTACTATGTAAATAGTGAGTCGAGAATGCACTCAAAATATGCCATTGACACTCTACTATGTTTATAGTGATGCGAGAATGCACTCAAAATATGCCATTGACACTCTACTACGTTTATAGTGATGCGAGAATGCACTCAAAATATGCCATTGACACTCTACTATGTTTATAGTGATGCGAGAATGCGTTCAAAATAGGCCATTGACACTCTACTATGTTTATAGTGATGCGAGAATGCACTCAAAATATGCCATTGACACTCTACGACGTTTATAGTGATGCGAGAATGCACTCAAAATATGCCATTGACACTCTACTATGTTAATAGTGATGCGAGAATGCACTCAGAATATGCCATTGACACTCTACTACGTTTCTAGTGATTCAAGAATGCACTCTACATATGGCATTGACACTCTACTACGTTTATAGTGATGCGAGAATGCGTTCAAAATATGCCATTGAAACTCTTCTACGTTTATAGTGATGCGATAATGCACTCAAAATATGCCAGTGACACTCTACTACGTTTATAGTGATGCGAGCATGCACTCAAAATATGCTATAGACACTCTACTACGTTTATAGTGAGGCGATAATGCACTCAAAATATGCCATTGACACTCTACTACGTTTATAGTGCTGCGAGAATGCGTTCAAAATATTCCATTGACACTCTACTACGTTTATAGTGATACGAGAATGCACTCAAAATATGCCATTGACACTTTACTACGTTTATAGTGATGCTAGAATGCACTCAAAATATGCCATTTACACTCTACTATGTTTAGTGTTATGCGAGAATGCACTCAAAATATGCCATTGACACTCTACTACGTTTATAGTGATGCGAGAATGCGTTCAAAACATGCCATTGACACTCTTCTACGTTTATAGTGATGCGAGAATGCGTTCAAAATATGCCATTGACACTCTACTTTGTTTATAGTGATGCAAGAATGCACTCAAAATATGCCATTGACACTCTACTACGTTTATAGTGATTCAATAACGCACTAAAAATATGCCATTGACACTCTACTACGTTTATAGTGATGCGAGAATGCACTAAACATATGCCATATACACTCTACTATGTTTATAGTGATGCGAGAATGCGTTCAAAATATGCCATGTACACTCTACTACGTTTATAGTGATGCGAGAATGCGTTCAAAATATGACATTGACACTCTACTACGTTTATAGTGATGCGAAAATGCACTCAAAATATGCTATTGACACTGTACTATGTTTATAGTGATGCGAGAATGCGCTCAAAATAGGCCATATACACCTTTCTACGTTTATAGTGATGCGAGAATGCACTCAAAATATACCATTGAGACTCCACTATGTTTATAGTGATGCGAGAATGCACTCAAAATATGCTAGTGATACTCTACTACGTTTATAGTGATGCGAGAATGCACTCAAAATATGCCATTGACACTCTACTATGTTTATAGTGATGCGAGAATGCACTCAAAATATGCCATTGACACTCTACAACGTTTATAGTGATGCGAGAATGCACTCAAAATATGCCATTGACACGCTACTATGTTTATAGTGGTTATGGTGCCGTACCTACCTACGGAGAACTAATAGACTCGATGACCTAATTAATACGGGAAGCACGTGACACTTGTTGTTTTCCTCTTCCGGCAAACGTGCAATGACGGTTGAGAGGACCATCTCCTTGTATCTCTTCCTTTCTATTATATAATATATACATTTGTTCATTTAAACCATGTGTTCCTGTGTCATTCATTTGGCCTTACCTAGGTCCACAACAAATGGCGACGAAGGAATTCGAACTCTTGGGTAAAAAACTGAAAATACCACGTGAAAATGCACTCACACGGTTAATGCAGGAAGCCGCACGCATGAAAAACAAAGGGTTTCACCGATACATACATGGTAGACAATTTACCTTACAGAGAGACCATAAGCCGCGGATTACAATTTATGGATCTAAAAAAGGCCTACCTGTATATACAGCTAATAGACTACAAAGATTGGGAACTATCTTATTAAACTACAACTTTAAAATGCAACATTTGCATTCAAATAAAATCTATCATGCAGATGGATTGTCGAGATTAGTGCCAAAACAGAGAGAGACTCTAGAAGACACAGTGATTGCGTTTCTTCAAACAGAAGGAGATTTTAAAGAGATTTTGTGCAACGCAGTGAGAGAGCTCCCGGTGACACTATACGAGATAAATAAAGAAGCTCAAGAGGATGAATTTATCACCAGAACAAAAATGAAATTGGTAGATAAGGATTTACATGCGGCAAAGAGTTTCTTACTCTGTGATGACGTACTCATGCATAACGAAAGGGTGGTCATCCCAGAAAAACTACGAATGCAAATTCTGAAAGATTTTCATGTTGGCCATCCAGGGATAACCAGGATGAAGGGGTTAATGAGGAGTTTTGTGTACTGGCCAGGTATGGACAACGACATTGAAAAAGCAGTAAAGCTGTGTAAAGGCTGTGCCTTAGCGGCAAAAGCACCGCATATAAAGCATAGCCCATGGCCAAAGACCGACCGTCCGTGGGAAAGAATTCACGTGGATTTCGCAAGACCATTGGAAGGATTTTACTACTTAATCGTAGTCGACAGTTTTTCAAAGTGGCCCGAGGTACTACGTTGCAAGAGTCCCACGTCAGAGGTTACAATAAGATTCCTACATGAACTATTTGCCCGTTTTGGGGTAGTGGATTGTTTGGTGAGTGATAATGGGACGCAGTTCACGTCATCAGATTTTGAGGAGTTCTGCGCGACGTTTCAAATCAGACATATAACGACGCCCCGTATCATCCTAGGTCAAACGGCCAGGCGGAACGCTTCGTAGACACATTAAAAAAGCATTAAAAAAGGCCGGTGATACTCCTAAGGAGAAGGCTTTACAACAATTCTTACAAGTATATAGAATTACAAAAAACATGAACATAGCATCATCATTATCCCCCCGCAGAGATGATGTTTGCGCGGAATGTGAAGTCCGTGTTTGATAAATTATTACCTAAACATAATAATTATGACCGAATCTCTACGGTACCGAAGAAAAAATACAACCCAGGAGATAGGGTATATTTTAAGATGTTCAAAAACAATGCATCGTTCTGGGAACCCGGTACAATTAAAAAGAGGATCGGATCGATGATCTATATCATAAAAGGACCACGGTTCTCGCATAAGAGACATCTAAATCAGATCAGAAAAAGACTGTCAGATGACACTGACAGCGCCCCACAAGGAGAAGACGTGATGGACGTGATATATGACACCTTCAACTTACCAGCACACCCAGGTAGTCACACGTAAACGACAACCAAAAAGAAAACTAATGGCTCCGGACTACCTAGAGATAGATCCGACAAGGATACGTTATTAAGACTCCTGAGAAGGTAAGGCTTGGAAGGGGGTGTTATGGTGCCGTACCTACCTACGGAGAACTAATGGACTCGTCCACCTTATAAATACGGGAAGCACGTGACACTTGCTCTCTTCTTACCCGGCAAACCGGCAATGGCGGTTGAGAGTACCATCTCCTTGTATCTCTTTCTTTCTATTATATAATATATACATTTGTTCATTTAAACCATGTGTTCCTGTGTAATTCATTCGGCCTTACCTAGGTCCATAACAATAGTGATGCGATAATGCGTTCAACATAGGCCATTGAAACTCTACTATGTTTATAGTGATGCGAGAATGCGTTCAAAATATGCCATTGACACTCTACTACGTTTATAGTGATGCGAGATCGCACTCAAAATATGACATTGACACTCTACTACGTTTATAGTGATGCGAGAATGCACTCAAAATATGCCATTGACACTCTACTACGTTTATAGTGATGCGAGAATGCGCTCAAAATGTGCCATTGACACTCTACTACGTTTATAGTGATGCGAGAATGCACTCAAAATATGCCATTGACACACTACTACGATTATAGTGATGCGAAAATGCGTTAACATATGCCATTGAAACTCTACTATGTTTATAGTGATGCGAGAATGCGTTCAAAATATGCCATTGACACTCTACTATGTTTATAGTGATTCGAGAATGCGCTCAAAATATGCCATTGAAACTCTACTACGTTTATAGTGATGCGAGTATGCGCTCAAAATATGCCATTGACACTCTACTACGTTAATAGTGATGCGAGAATGCGTTCAAACTATGCCATTGACACTCTACTACGTTTATAGTGATGCGAGAATGCGTTCAAACTATACCATTGACACTCTACTACGTTTATAGTGATGCGAGAATGCACTCAAAATATGCCATTGACACTCTGCTATGTTTATAGTGATGCGAGAATGCACTCAAAATATCCCATTGACATTCTACTACGTTTATAGTGATGCGAGAATGCACTCAAAATATGCCATTGACACTCTACTACGTTTATAGTGATGCGAGAATGCGTTCAAAATATGCCATTGACACTCTACTTCGTTTATAGTGATGCGAGAATGCACTCAAAATATGCCATTGACACTCTACTACGTTTATAGTGATGCGAGAATGCACTCAAAATATGCCATTGACACTCTACTACGTTTATAGTTATGCTAGAATGCGTTAAAAATATGCCATTGACACTCTGTTACGTTTATAGTGATGCGAGAATGCACTCAAAATATGCCATTGACACTCTTCCACGTTTATAGTTATTCCAGAATGCACTAAAAATATGCCATTTACACTCTACTACGTTTATAGTGATGCGAGAATGCACTCAAAATATGCCATTGACACTCTACTGCGTTTATAGTGATGCGAGAATGCAGTCAAAATATGCTATTGACACTCTACTACGTGTATAGTGATGCGAGAATGCACTCAAAATATGCAATTGACACTCTACTACGTTTATAGTGATGCAAGAATGCACTCAACATATGCCATTGACACTCTACTACGTTTATAGTGATTCGAGAATGCACTCTAAATATGGCATTGACACTCTACTACGTTTATAGTGATGCGAGAATGCGTTCAAAATATGCCATTGACACTCTTCTACGTTTATAGTGAGGCAAGAATGCACTCAAAATATGCCATTGACATTCTACTACGTCTATAGTTATGCTAGAATGCGTTCAAAATATGCCATTGACATTCTACTACGTTTATAGTGATGCGAGAATGCACTCAAAATATGCCATTGACACTCTACTATGTTTATAGTGATGCGAGAATGCACTAAAACATGCCATTAACACTCTACTACGTTTATAGTTATTCGAGAATGCACTCAAAATATGCCATTGACACTCTACTACGTTTATAGTGATGCGAGAATGCGCTCACAATATGCCATTGACACTCTACTACGTTTATAGTGATTCGATAATGCGTTCAAAATAAACCATTGACACTCTACTACGTTTGTAGTGATGCGAGAATGCACTCAAAATATGCCATTGACACTCTACTTCGTTTATAGTGATGCGATAATGCACTCAAAATATGCCATTCACACTCTACTACGTTTATAGTGATTCGAGAATGCACTCAAAATATGCCATTGACACTCGTCTATGTTTATAGTGATGCGAGAATGCGTTCAAAATATGCCATTGACACTCTACTATGGTTATAGTTATGCGAGAATGCGTTCAAAATATGCCATTGACACTCTACTACGTGTATAGTGATGCGAGAATGCGTTCAAAATATGCAATTGACACTCTACTACGTTTATAGTGATGCAAGAATGCGCTCAAAATATGCTATTGACACTCTACTTCGTTTATAGTGATGCGAAGATTGCACTCAACACATGCCATTGACACTCTACTATGTTTATAGTGATTCAAGAATGCACTCTACATATGGCATTGACACTCTACTACGTTTATAGTGATGCGAGAATGCGTTCAAAATATGCCATTGAAACTCTTCTACGTTTATAGTGATGCGATAATGCACTCAAAATATGCCAGTGACACTCTACTACGTTTATAGTGATGCGAGCATGCACTCAAAATATGCTATAGACACTCTACTACGTTTATAGTGAGGCGATAATGCACTCAAAATATGCCATTGACACTCTACTACGTTTATAGTGCTGCGAGAATGCGTTCAAAATATTCCATTGACACTCTACTACGTTTATAGTGATACGAGAATGCACTCAAAATATGCCATTGACACTTTACTACGTTTATAGTGATGCTAGAATGCACTCAAAATATGCCATTTACACTCTACTATGTTTAGTGTTATGCGAGAATGCACTCAAAATATGCCATTGACACTCTACTACGTTTATAGTGATGCGAGAATGCGTTCAAAACATGCCATTGACACTCTTCTACGTTTATAGTGATGCGAGAATGCGTTCAAAATATGCCATTGACACTCTACTTTGTTTATAGTGATGCAAGAATGCACTCAAAATATGCCATTGACACTCTACTACGTTTATAGTGATTCATGAACGCACTAAAAATATGCCATTGACACTCTACTACGGTAATAGTGATGCGAGAATGCGCTCAAAATATGCCATTGACACTCTACTTCGTTTATAGTGATGCGAGAATGCACTCAAAATATGCCATTGACACTCTACTACGTTTATAGTGATGCAAGAATGCACTCAAAATATGCCATTGACAGTTTACTACGTTTATAGTGATGCTAGAATGCGTTCAAAATATGCCATTGACACTTTACTACGTTTATAGTGATGCGAGAATGCACTCAAAATATGCCATTGACACTCTACTATGTTTATAGTGATGCGAGAATGCAGTAAAAATATGACATTGACACTCTACTATGTTTATAGTGATGCGAGAATGCGCCTAAAATATGCCATTGACACTCTAATACGTTTATAGTGATTCGAGAATGCGTTCAAAATATGCAATTGACACTCTACTACGTTTATAATGATGCAAGAATGCACTCAAAATATGCCATTGACACTCTACTACGTTTAAAGTAATGCGAGAATGCACTCAAAATAAACCATTGACACCCTACTACGTTTATAGTGATGCGAGAATGCACTCAAAATATGCCATTGACACTCTACTATGTTTATAGTCATGCAAGAATGCACTCAAAATATGCCATTGACACTCTACTACGTTTATAGTTACTCCAAAATGCACTAAAAATATGCCATTGACACTCTACTACGTTTATAGTGATGCGAGAATGCGCTCAAAATATGCCATTGACACTCTACTGCGTTTATAGTGATGCAAGAATGCAGTCAAAATATGCTATTGACACTCTACTACGTGTATAGTGATGCGAGAATGCACTCAAAATATGCAATTGACACTCTACTACGTTTATAGTGATGCAAGAATGCACTCAGCATATGCCATTGACACTCTACTACGTTTATAGTGATTCGAGAATGCACTCTAAATATGGCATTGACACTCTACTACGTTTATAGTGATGCGAGAATGCGTTCAAAATATGCCATTGACACTCTTCTACGTTTATAGAGAGGCAAGAATGCACTCAAAATATGCCATTGACACTCTACTACGTTCATAGTTATGCTAAAATGCGTTCAAAATATGCCATTGACATTCTACTACGTTTATAGTGATGCGAGAATGCACTCAAAATATGCCATTGACACTCTACTATGTTTATAGTGATGCGAGAATGCACTAAAACATGCCATTGACACTCTACTACGTTTATAGTTATTCGAGAATGCACTAAAAATATGCCATTGACACTCTACTACGTTTATAGTGATGCGAGAATGCACTCAAAATATGCCATTGACACTCTACTACGTTTATAATGATTCGAGAATGAACTCAAAATATGCCATTGACACCCGTCTATGTTTATAGTGATGCGAGAATGCTTTCAAAATATGCCATTGACACTCTACTATGGTTATAGTTATGCGAGAATGCGTTCAAAATATTCCATTGACACTCTACTACGGTTATTGTGATTCGAGAATGCACTCAAAATATGCCATTGACACTCTACTACGTTTATAGTGATGCAAAAATGCGCTCAAAATATGCTATTGACACTCTACTACGTTTATAGTGATGCGAGAATGCACTCAACATATGCCATTGACACTCTACTACGTTTATAGTGATTCAAGAATGCACTCTACATATAGCATTGACACTCTACTACGTTTATAGTGATGCGAGAATGCGTTCAAAATATGCCATTGACACTCTTCTACGTTTATAGTGATGCGATAATGCACTCAAAATATGCCAGTGACACTCTACTACGTTTATAGTGATGCGAGAATGCGCTCAAACAGAGCCATTGACACTCTACTACGTTTATAGTGATGCGAGAATGCGTTCAAAACATACCATTGACACTCTTCGACGTTTATAGTGATGCAAGAATGCACTCAAAATATGCCATTGACAGTTTACTACGTTTATAGTGATGCTAGAATGCGTTCAAAATATGCCATTGACACTTTACTACGTTTATAGTGATGCGAGAATGCACTCAAAATATGCCATTGACACTCTACTATGTTTATAGTGATGCGAGAATGCAGTAAAAATATGCCATTGACACTCTACTATGTTTATAGTGATGCGAGAATGCACTCAAAATATGCCATTGACACTCTACTATGTTTATAGTGATGCGAGAATGCGCCTAAAATATGCCATTGACACTCTAATACGTTTATAGTGATTCGAGAATGCGTTCAAAATATGCAATTGACACTCTACTACGTTTATAATGATGCAAGAATGCACTCAAAATATGCCATTGACACTCTACTACGTTTAAAGTAATGCGAGAATGCACTCAAAATAAACCATTGACACCCTACTACGTTTATAGTGATGCGAGAATGCACTCAAAATATGCCATTGACACTCTACTATGTTTATAGTCATGCAAAAATGCACTCAAAATATGCCATTGACACTCTACGACGTTTATAGTTACTCCAGAATGCACTAAAAATATGCCATTGACACTCTACTACGTTTATAGTGATGCGAGAATGCGCTCAAAATATGCCATTGACACTCTACTGCGTTTATAGTGATGCAAGAATGCAGTCAAAATATGCTATTGACACTCTACTACGTGTATAGTGATGCGAGAATGCACTCAAAATATGCAATTGACACTCTACTACGTTTATAGTGATGCAAGAATGCACTCAACATATGCCATTGACACTCTACTACGTTTATAGTGATTCGAGAATGCACTCTAAATATGGCATTGACACTCTACTACGTTTATAGTGATGCGAGAATGCGTTCAAAATATGCCATTGACACTCTTCTACGTTTATAGAGAGGCAAGAATGCACTCAAAATATGCCATTGACACTCTACTACGTTCATAGTTATGCTAGAATGCGTTCAAAATATGCCATTGACATTCTACTACGTTTATAGTGATGCGAGAATGCACTCAAAATATGCCATTGATACTCTACTATGTTTATAGTGATGCGAGAATGCACTAAAACATGCCATTGACACTCTACTACGTTTATAGTTATTCGAGAATGCACTAAAAATATGCCATCGACACTCTACTACGTTTATAGTGATGCGAGAATGCACTCAAAATATGCCATTGACACTCTACTTCGTTTATAGTGATGCGATAATGCACTCAAAATATGCCATTGACACTCTACTACGTTTATAGTGATTCGAGAATGAACTCAAAATATGCCATTGACACTCATCTATGTTTATAGTGATGCGAGAATGCGTTCAAAATATTCCATTGACACTCTACTACGGTTATTGTGATTCGAGAATGCACTCAAAATATGCCATTGACACTCTACTACGTTTATAGTGATGCAAAAATGCGCTCAAAATATGCTATTGACACTCTACTACGTTTATAGTGATGCGAGAATGCACTCAACATATGCCATTGACACTCTACTACGTTTATAGTGATTCAAGAATGCACTCTACATATGGCATTGACACTCTACTACGTTTATAGTGATGCGAGAATGCGTTCAAAATATGCCATTGACACTCTTCTACGTTTATAGTGATGCGATAATGCACTCAAAATATGCCAGTGACACTCTACTACGTTTATAGTGATGCGAGAATGCGCTCAAACAGAGCCATTGACACTCTACTACGTGTATAGTGATGCGAGAATGCGTTCAAAACATACCATTGACACTCTTCGACGTTTATAGTGATGCGAGAATGCGTTCAAAATATGCCATTGACACTCTACTTTGTTTATAGTGATGCAAGAATGCACTCAAAATATGCCATTGACACTCTACTACGTTTATAGTGATTCATGAACGCACTAAAAATATGCCATTGACACTCTACTACGGTAATAGTGATGCGAGAATGCGCTCAAAATATGCCATTGACACTCTACTTCGTTTATAGTGATGCGAGAATGCACTCAAAATATGCCATTGACACTCTACTACGTTTATAGTGATGCGAGAATGCACTCAAAATATGCCATTGACAGTCTACTACGTTTATAGTGATGCTAGAATGCGTTCAAAATATGCCATTGACACTCTACTACGTTTATAGTGATGCGAGAATGCACTCAAAATATGCCATTGACACTCTACTATGTTTATAGTGATGCGAGAATGCGCCTAAAATATGCCATTGACACTCTAATACGTTTATAGTGATTCGGGAATGCGTTTAAAATATGCAATTGACACTCTACTACGTTTATAATGATGCAAGAATGCACTCAAAATATGCTATTGACACTCTACTACGTTTATAGTAATGCGAGAATGCACTCAAAATAAACCATTGACACCCTAATACGTTTATAGTGATGCGAGAATGCACTCAAAATTTGCCATTGACACTCTACTATGTTTATAGTCATGCAAGAATGCACTCAAAATATGCCATTGACACTCTACTACGTTTATAGTTACTCCAGAATGCACTAAAAATATGCCATTGACACTCTACTACGTTTATAGTGATGCGAGAATGCGCTCAAAATATGCCATTGACACTCTACTGCGTTTATAGTGATGCAAGAATGCAGTCAAAATATGCTATTGACACTCTACTACGTGTATAGTGATGCGAGGATGCACTCAAAATATGCAATTGACACTCTACTACGTTTATAGTGATGCAAGAATGCACTCAACATATGCCATTGACACTCTACTACGTTTATAGTGATTCGAGAATGCACTCTAAATATGGCATTGACACTCTACTACGTTTATAGTGATGCGAGAATGCGTTCAAAATATGCCATTGACACTCTTCTACGTTCATAGTGAGGCAAGAATGCACTCAAAATATGCCATTGACACTCTACTACGTTCATAATTATGCTAGAATGCGTTCAAAATATGCCATTGACATTCTACTACGTTTATAGTGATGCGAGAATGCACTCAAAATATGCCATTGACACTCTACTATGTTTATAGTGATGCGAGAATGCACTAAAACATGCCATTGACACTCTACTACGTTTATAGTTATTCGAGAATGCACTAAAAATATGCCATTGACACTCTACTACGTTTATAGTGATGCGAGAATGCACTCAAAATATGCCATTGACACTCTACTTCGTTTATAGTGATGCGATAATGCACTCAAAATATGCCATTGACACTCTACTACGTTTATAGTGATTCGAGAATGAACTCAAAATATGCCATTGACACTCGTCTATGTTTATAGTGATGCGAGAATGCTTTCAAAATATGCCATTGACACTCTACTATGGTTATAGTTATGCGAGAATGCGTTCAAAATATGCCATTGACAATCTACTACTTGTATAGTGATGCAAGAATGCCCTCAAAATATTCCATTGACACTCTACTACGGTTATTGTGATTCCAGAATGCACTCAAAATATGCAATTGACACTCTACTACGTTTATAGTGATGCAAAAATGCGCTCAAAATATGCTATTGACACTCTACTACGTTTATAGTGATGCGAGAATGCACTCAACATATGCCATTGACACTCTACTACGTTTATAGTGATTCAAGAATGCACTCTACATATGGCATTGACACTCTACTACGTTTATAGTGATGCGAGAATGCGTTCAAAATATGCCATTGACACTCTTCTACGTTTATAGTGATGCGATAATGCACTCAAAATATGCCAGTGACACTCTACTACGTTTATAGTGATGCGAGAAGGCGCTCAAACAGAGTCATTGACACTCTACTACGTTTATAGTGATGCGAGAATGCGTTCAAAACATGCCATTGACACTCTTCGACGTTTATAGTGATGCGAGAATGCATTCAAAATATGCCATTGACACTCTACTTTGTTTATAGTGATGCAAGAATGCACTCAAAATATGCCATTGACACTCTACTACGTTTATAGTGATTCATGAACGCACTAAAAATATGCCATTGACACTCTACTACGGTAATAGTGATGCGAGAATGCGCTCAAAATATGCCATTGACACTCTACTTCGTTTATAGTGATGCGAGAATGCACTCAAAATATGCCATTGACACTCTACTACGTTTATAGTGATGCGAGAATGCACTCAAAATATGCCATTGACACTCTACTATGTTTATAGTGATGCGAGAATGCAGTAAAAATATGCCATTGACACTCTACTCTGTTTATAGTAATTCCAGAATGCACTAAAAATATGCCATTGACACTCTACTACGTTTATAGTGATGCGAGAATGCGCCTAAAATATGCCATTGACACTCTACTACGTTTATAGTGATGCGGGAATGCGTTCAAAATATGCAATTGACACTCTACTACGTTTTTAATGATGCAAGAATGCACTCAAAATATGCTATTGACACTCTACTACGTATATAGTAATGCGAGAATGCACTCAAAATAAACCAGTGACACTCTACTACGTTTATAGTCATGCGAGAATGCGTTAAAAATATGCCATTGACACTCTACTACGTTTATAGTGATTCGAGAATGCACTCTAAATATGGCATTGACACTCTACTACGTTTATAGTGATTCGAGAATGCGTTCAAAATATGCCATTGACACTCTTCCACGTTTATAGTGATGCGAGACTGCACTCAAAATATGCCATTGACACTCTACTACGTTTATAGTGATGCGAGAATGCGCTCAAACAGAGCCATTGACACTCTACTACGTTTATAGTGATGAGAGAATGCACTCAAAATATGCTATAGGCACTCTACTACGTTTATAGTGATGCGAGAATGCACTCAAAATATGCCATTGACACTCTACTACGTTTAGTGTTATGCGAGAGTGCACTCAGGATATGCCATTGACACTCTACTACGTTTTTAGTGCTACGAGAATGCGTTCAAAATATCCCATTGACATTCTACTACGTGTATAGTGATGCGAGAATGCACTCAAAATATGCCATTGACACTCTACTATGTTTAGTGTTATGCGAGAGTGCACTCAGGATATGCCATTGACACTCTACTACGTTTTTAGTGCTGCGAGAATGCGTTCAAAACATGCCATCGACACTCTTCTACGTTTATAGTGATGCGATAATGCGTTCAAAATATGCCATTGACACTCTACTATGTTTATAGTGATGCAATAATGCACTCAAAATATAACATTGACACTCTAGTACATTTATAGTGATTCGAGAACGCACTAAAAATATGCTATTGACACTCTACTCCGTTAATAGTGATGCGAGAATGCGCTCAAAATATGCTATTGACACTCTACTTCGTTTATAGTGATGCGAGAATGCACTCAAAATATGCCATTGACACTCTAATACGTTTATAGTTATGGTAGAATGCGTTACAAATATGCCATTGACACTCTACTACGTTTATAGTGATGCGAGAATGCACTTAAAATATACCCTTGACACTCTACTACGTTGATAGTGATGCGAGAATGCACTAAAAATATGCCATTGACACTCTACTACGTTGTTAGTGATGCAAGAATGCAGTCAAAATATGCTATTGACACTCTACTACGTGTATAGTGATGCGAGAATGCACTCAAAATAATCCATTGACACTCTACTACGTTTATAGTGATGCGATAATGCACTCAAAATATGCCATTGACACTGTTAAGGTCGAGGGTCGTGTTCTCCCGATTATAAACGTGCAAAGTTGAATCAAGCAATGTTGCATGCAAAGACAGAGTAATAATTAATAAACAAAATGAAGTAGTTCAAATAACGTTTATTGAACGTGTGTGTACGTGGAATGATGAAGTGTGTGATGTATGCATTTGTGTCGATGGAAAAACAGTTCTTGAAAAAGGTATAAGAAGAAATGAATCCGGCGTGAGGAAAGTCTTTGAAAGCCGTACACAAAGAAAATGAGTTGAGAACTCTTACCGTTGTTTGCCCACGTGTTGACGGAAGAAACGTGTGTTGGTAGTTGTTTTGCTGAGACCAGTTCAAGAGAAAAGCGTGAGACGAAGCGCTAGTGTATTAGCGTCGTTCTGCCGAGGCTAATCGACCTGAAGAGAAAAGTGAGACGGAACGCTAGTGTCAGCGTACTTCTGTCGAGGCTGGTGAAGAAGAGAGAGATGGATTTTCCGTTTGCAACTGGTTTAATAGTCCGAAGGGCAGATAACTCTGGTGTCGCTTTACAGCGCCACCTGTCGGTGAAAAAGCGCCACCTAACGGCCAACCGGTGTAGTTATGTTTTGAAAGGAGGAGGTAACTGCTACAAGGACTCCCCCCAGATTGAAAAATATTGAAAATATTATTCAATATGTACAGTTGTAGATGAGAAGCATTCTTTGTGGGTATGTCTGTTTTGCTGTTTAAGATTAGAAAAAGTAGTGTGCACGCTACTTATTTATGTTTGTGCATCTGTATTGAATGATTGATCGCAAGTGCGTCTGCGGAATTGAGTGTTTGTAACGCATGTGGATCTGCGTGTTGTTTGCATGCAATTGGGTCTGCATCAAGTTTAAGCGAATTTGCACTTGTTGGTGGCGTTGTTCATGTTGATTTGTCTGCGTGATGCGGAGCTTATGAACAAACGTTGAATTATCAGTGTTGTCCGGGAATGTTTGGTGCTTGGGTCTGCGCGGTTGTTGATGAGTGAGCACAAGTGAATCTGTGCGGTATTGATGAGTGAGCACAAGTGAGTCTGTGCAGTTGTTGATAAATGAGCACAAGTGAATCTGTGCAGTTGTTGATGAATGAGCACAAGTGAATCTGTGCAGTTGTTGATGAATGAGCACAAGTGAATCTGTGCAGTTGTTGATGAATGAGCACAAGTGAGTCTGTGCGATGTTGATGAATGAGCACAAGTGAGTCTGTGCAGGTGTTGATGAATAAGCACAAGTGGGTCTGTGCAATTGATTGATGAATGAGCACAAGTGAGTCTGTGCAGTTGATGAATGAGCACAAGTGAGTCTGTGCAGTTGATGAATGAGCACAAGTGAGTCTGTGCAGTTGTTGATGTTGTTCATGTTAATTAGTCCGTGTTGTGGAGCTGATGAACAAACATCTAGTTGTTGAGATTGGTGGTACACTATGGTCAAAATCAGATGCACAAATGTCTGCAAGTGAGTTAGCAGGTCCAGGTACAAGTGGGTCTGTACTGGTGTTGGTGCGTCGTTCGAGTTGATGTGTCCCCCAGTTGATCAACGAACGTCCAGTTGTTGAGTATTTAGTCGTGCTTGTGCAGTTGTACTCATTTTGAACTGGTGTGATTTCTTCCATAGTGTCGTCAGTGATGTCCGGAAATGTTTGGTGCTTGATGAATATCCGGGAAAAATGTGGTTGTTCAAGTTGTGTTGAAGATTGTTGGTAGGCCTTGAAGGGTGATGTTGTTCGTGTTTGTCTGTTTTGTAGTTTTCTTTTCCTTTATATATATATTTCCACCACGTGGGTAGAAAGGAAAAAGAAAAGAAAAAAAGTGGACTCATAATTTGTTTCACACGAGGAATGACGTTTTTGTTTTCGTTTGTTTGAATGTTAGTTTCCAAGTAGAGAAAGAATGGCGGCTTCTCTTTCCTTTGTTGTTGAAAAGAAAGAAAGAAAAAAATTCGTAGTTTCTTTTTTTCTTTTTTGTTTGAATTTTCATTTCCACGTGGTTAGAGAGATAAAAAATTGCGTTTTTTTTTTTAAAGTTTTTTATCAACACGTGGTCATGGCAAGGGGTGGCGGCATTTTTTGAATTTTTTTTTTTCTCAACACGTGGTCACGAAAAAGATGGGCAGCGTGAGCGTTTGTTTTCTTTTGTTTTCTTTTTATCTCCACGTGTTCAAAACAAAAGAAAATGGCGTCTTGTAAAGTCCTTCTGTTCGTCGAAAAAGAAGAAAAAAAGGATTGGCAAAAGTTTGTCTTTTTCTTTGTATATATTTTTCCGACACGTGGGTGGAGAAAGAGAAGAAGAAAAAAAATGAAATTGTGATTTGTTTTATACTCGGAGAGAGCCGAGACATGTTTTTGTTTTTCTTTGTTTATATATTTCTACCACGTGGGTAGAAAAAAGAAAAAAGATGGGTGCGTAATTCGTTTCACCACAGAAGAAAAAACGAGAAATGTTTTGTTTTTTTTTGTTTGTTCTAGTACGAAATTAATTACTCCGCCACATACAACAAAGCTTGCACGTCGGGTCACCAATTGTTAGGATCGAGGGTCGTGTTCTCCCGATTATAAACGTGCAAAGTTGAATCAAGCAATGTTGCATGCAAAGACAGAGTAATAATTAATAAACAAAATGAAGTAGTTCAAATAACGTTTATTGAACGTGTGTGTACGTGGAATGATGAAGTGTGTGATGTATGCATTTGTGTCGATGGAAAAACAGTTCTTGAAAAAGGTATAAGAAAAAATGAATCCGGCGTGAGGAAAGTCTTTGAAAGCCGTACACAAGAAAATGAGTTGAGAACTCTTACCGTTGTTTGCCCACGTGTTGACGGAAGAAACGTGTGTTGGTAGTTGTTTTGCTGAGACCAGTTCAAGAGAAAAACGTGAGACGAAGCGCTAGTGTATTAGCGTCGTTCTGCCGAGGCTAATCGACCTGAAGAGAAAAGTGAGACGGAACGCTAGTGTCAGCGTACTTCTGTCGAGGCTGGTGAAGAAGAGAGAGATGGATTTTCCGTTTGCAACTGGTTTAATAGTCCGAAGGGCAGATAACTCTGGTGTCGCTTTACAGCGCCACCTTTCGGTGAAAAAGCGCCACCTAACGGCCAACCGGTGTAGTTATGTTTTGAAAGGAGGAGGTAACTGCTACAACACTCAACTACGTTTATAGTGATGTGGTAATGCACTCAAAATATGCCATTGACACTCTACTACGTTTATAGTGATTCGAGAATGAACTCAAAATATGCCATTGACACTCGTCTATGTTTATAGTGATGCCAGAATGCGTTCAAAATATGCCATTGAGACTCTACTACGTTTATAGTGATGCGCGAATGCGTTCAAAATATGCCATTAGCACTCGTCTATGTTTATAGTGATGCGAGAATGCACTCAAAATATGCCATTGATAATCTACTACGTTTATAGTGATGCGAGAATGCGTTCAAAATATGACATTGACACTACTACGTTTATAGTGATGCGAGAATGCACTCAAAATATGCCATTGACACTCTACTATGTTTATAGTGATGCGAGAATGCGTTCAAAATATGCCATTGACACTCTACTACGTTTAAATTTATGCGAGAATGCACTCAAAATATGCCATTGACACACTACTACGTTTATAGTGATGCGAGAATGCACTAAAAATATGCCATTAACACTCTACTACGTTTATAGTGATGCGAGAATGCACTCTAAATATGCCATTGACACTCTACTACGTTTATAGTGATGCGAGAATGCACTCAAAATATGCCATTGACACTCTACTATGTTTATAGTGATGCGAGTATGCACTCAAAATATGCCATTGAAACTCTACTACGTTTATAGTGATGCGAGAATGCGTTCAAAATATGCCATTGAAATTACTACGTTTATAGTGATGCAAGAATGCACTCCAAATATGCCATTGACACTCTACTATGTTTATAGTTATGCGAGTATGCACTCAAAATATGCCATTGACACTCTACTACGTTTATAGTGATGCGAGAATGAGTTCAAAATATGCCATTGAAATTACTACGTTTATAGTAGTGCGAGAATGCCCCCAAAATATGCCATTGACACTCTACTATGTTTATAGTGATGCTAGTATGCACTCAAAATATGCCATTGAAACTCTACTACGTTTATAGTGATGCGAGAATGCGTTCAAAATATGCCATTGAAATTACTACGTTTATAGTGATGCGAGAATGCGTTCAAAATATGCCATTGACCCTCTACTACTTTTATAGTGATGCGAAAATGCACTCAAAATATGCCATTGACACTCTACTACGTTTATAGTGATGCGAGAATTCCCTCAATATATGCCATTGACACTCTACAACGTTTACAGGGTTTCGAGAATGCGTTCAAAATATGCATTTGACACTCTACTACGTTTATAGTCATGCAAGAATGCGCTCAAAATATGCCATTGACACTTGACTTCGTTTATAGTGATGCGAGAATGCACTCAACATATGCCATTGACACTCTACTACGTTTATAGTGATTCGAGAATGCACTCTAAATATGGCATTGAAACCCTACTACGTTTATAGTGATGCGAGAATGCGTTCAAAATATGCCATTGACACTCTTCTACGTTTATAGTGATGCGAGACTGCACTCAAAATATGCCATTGACACTCTACTACGTTTATAGTGATGCGAGAATGCGCTCAAACAGAGCCATTGACACTCTACTACGTTTATAGTGATGAGAGAATGCACTCAAAATATGCTATAGACACTCTACTACGTTTATAGTGATGCGAGAATGCACTCAAAATATGCCATTGACACTCTACTACGTTTATAGTGCTCTGAGAATGCGTTCAAAATATTCCATTGACACTCTACTACGTTTATAGTGATGCGAGAATGCACTCAAAATATGCCATTGACACTCTACTATGTTTAGTGTTATGCAAGAGTGCACTCAAGCTTTGCCATTGACACTCTACTACGTTTATAGTGCTGCGAGAATGCGTTCAAAACATGCCATCGACACTCTTCTACGTTTATAGTGATGCGAGAATGCGTTCAAAATATGCCATTGACACTCTACCATGTTTATAGTGATGCAATAATGCACTCAAAATATAACATTGACACTCTACTACATTTATAGTGATTCGAGAATGCACTCAAAATATACCCTTGACACTCTACTACGTTTATAGTGATGCGAGAATGCACTCAAAATATGCCCTTCACACTCTAATACGTTTATAGTTATGCTAGAATGCGTTACAAATATGCCATTGACACTCTACTACGTTTATAGTGATGCGAGAATGCACTCAAAATATGCTATTGACACTCTACTATGTTTATAGTGATGCGAGAATGCACTAAAAATATGCCATTGACACTCTACTACGTTGTTAGTGATGCAAGAAGGCAGTCAAAATATGCTATTGACACTCTACTACGTGTATAGTGATGCGAGAATGCACTCAAAATAATCCAGTGACACTTTACTACGTTTATAGTGATGAAATAATGCACTCAAAATATGCCATTGACACTCTACTACGTTTATAGTGATGCGATAATGCACTCAAAATATGCCATTGACACTCTACTACGTTTATAGTGATTCGAGAATGAACTCAAAATATGCCATTGACACACGTCTATGTTTATAGTGATGCGAGAATGCGTTCAAAATATGCCATTGACACTCTTCTACGTTTATAGTGAGGCAAGAATGCGTTCAAAATATGCCATTGACATTCTACTACGTTTATAGTGATGCGAGAATGCACTCAAAATATGCCATTGACACTCTACTACGTTCATAGTTATTCGAGAATGCACTAAAAATATGCCATTGACACTCTACTACGTTTATAGTTATTCGAGAATGCACTAAAAATATGCCATTGACACTCTACTACGTTTATAGTTATTCGAGAATGCACTAAAAATATGCCATTGACACTCTACTACGTTTATAGTTATTCGAGAATGCACTCAAAATATGCCATTGACATTCTACTACGTTTATAGTGATGCGAGAATGCACTCAAAATATGCCATTGACACTCTACTACGTTTATAGTTATTCGAGAATGCACTAAAAATATGCCATTGACACTCTACTACGTTTATAGTTATTCGAGAATGCACTAAAAATATGCCATTGACACTCTACTACGTTAATAGTGATTGGAGAATGCACTCAAAATATGCAATTGACACTCTACTTCGTTTATAGTGATGCGATAATGCACTCAAAATATGCCATTGACACTCTACTACGTTTATAGTGATTCGAGAATGAACTCAAAATATGCCATTGACACTCGTCTATGTTTATAGTGATGCGAAAATGCTTTCAAAATATGCCATTGACACTCTACTATGGTAATAGTTATGCGAGAATGCGTTCAAAATATGCCATTGACACTCTACTACGTGTATAGTGATGCAAGAATGCCCTCAAAATATTCCATTGACACTCTACTACGGTTATTGTGATTCGAGAATGCCCTCAAAATATGCAATTGACACTCTACTACGTTTATAGTGATGCAAGAATGCGCTCAAAATATGCTATTGACACTCTACTTCGTTTATAGTGATGCGAGAATGCACTCAACATATGCCATTGACAATCTACTACGTTTATAGTGATTCAAGAATGCACTCTACATATGGCATTGACACTCTACTACGTTTATAGTGATGCGAGAATGCGTTCAAAATATGCCATTGACACTCTTCTACGTTAATAGTGATGCGATAATGCACTCAAAATATGCCAGTGACACTCTACTACGTTTATAGTGATGCGAGAATGCGCTCAAACAGAGCCATTGACACTCTACTACGTTCATAGTGATGCGAGCATGCCCTCAAAATATGCCATTGACACTCTACTACGTTTATAGTGATGCGAGCATGCACTCAAAATATGCTATTGACACTCTACTACGTTTATAGTGATTCGAGAATGCACTCAAAATATGCCATTGACACACGTCTATGTTTATAGTGATGCGCGAATGCGTTCAAAATATGCCATTGACACTCTTCTACGTTTATAGTGAGGCAAGAATGCGTTCAAAATATGCCATTGACATTCTACTACGTTTATAGTGATGCGAGAATGCACTCAAAATATGCCATTGACACTCTACTACGTTTATAGTTATTCGAGAATGCACTAAAAATATGCCATTGACACTCTACTACGTTTATAGTTATTCGAGAATGCACTAAAAATATGCCATTGACACTCTACTACGTTTATAGTTATTCGAGAATGCACTAAAAATATGCCATTGACACTCTACTACGTTTATAGTTATTCGAGAATGCACTCAAAATATGCCATTGACATTCTACTACGTTTATAGTGATGCGAGAATGCACTCAAAATATGCCATTGACACTCTACTACGTTTATAGTTATTCGAGAATGCACTAAAAATATGCCATTGACACTCTACTACGTTTATAGTTATTCGAGAATGCACTAAAAATATGCCATTGACACTCTACTACGTTTATAGTGATGCGAGAATGCACTCAAAATATGCAATTGACACTCTACTTCGTTTATAGTGATGCGATAATGCACTCAAAATATGCCATTGACACTCTACTACGTTTATAGTGATTCGAGAATGAACTCAAAATATGCCATTGACACTCGTCTATGTTTGTAGTGATGCGAAAATGCTTTCAAAATATGCCATTGACACTCTACTATGGTAATAGTTATGCGAGAATGCGTTCAAAATATGCCATTGACACTCTACTACGTGTATAGTGATGCAAGAATGCCCTCAAAATATTCCATTGACACTCTACTACGGTTATTGTGATTCGAGAATGCCCTCAAAATATGCAATTGACACTCTACTACGTTTATAGTGATGCAAGAATGCGCTCAAAATATGCTATTGACACTCTACTTCGTTTATAGTGATGCGAGAATGCACTCAACATATGCCATTGACAATCTACTACGTTTATAGTGATTCAAGAATGCACTCTACATATGGCATTGACACTCTACTACGTTTATAGTGATGCGAGAATGCGTTCAAAATATGCCATTGACACTCTTCTACGTTAATAGTGATGCGATAATGCACTCAAAATATGCCAGTGACACTCTACTACGTTTATAGTGATGCGAGAATGCGCTCAAACAGAGCCATTGACACTCTACTACGTTCATAGTGATGCGAGCATGCCCTCAAAATATGCCATTGACACTCTACTACGTTTATAGTGATGCGAGCATGCACTCAAAATATGCCATTGACACTCTACTACGTTTATAGTGAGGCGATAATGCACTCAAAATATGCCATTGACACTCTACTACGTTTATAGTGCTGCGAGAATGCGTTCAAAATATTCCATTGACACTCTACTACGTTTATAGTGATACGAGAATGCACTCAAAATATGCCATTGACACTTTACTACGTTTGTAGTGCTGCGAGAATGCGTTCAAAATATGCGATTGAGACTCTACTACGTTTATAGAGATGCGCGAATGCGTTAAAAATATGCCATTGACACTCGTCTATGTTTATAGTGATGCGAGAATGAACTCAAAATATGCCATTGACACTCTACAATGTTAATAGTAATGCGAGAGGGCACTCAAAATATGCCATTGATAATCTACTACGTTTATAGTGATGCGAGAATGCGTTCAAAATATGCCATTGACACTACTACGTTTATAGTGATGCGAGAATGCACTCAAAGTATGCCATTGACACTCTACTATGTTTATAGTGATGCGAGAGTGCGTTCAAAATATGCCATTGACACTCTACTACTTTTATAGTGATGCGAGAATGCGTTCAAAATATGCCATTGACACTCTACTACGTTTAAATTTATGCGAGAGTGCACTCACAATATGCCATTGACACACTACTACGTTTATATTGATGCGAGAATGCACTCTAAATATGCTATTGACACTCTACTACGTTTATAGTGATGCGAGAATGCACTAAAAATATGCCATTGACACTCTACTATGTTTATAGTGATGCGAGAATGCACTCAAAATATGCCATTGACACTCTACTATGTTTATAGTTATGCGAGAATGCACTCACAATATGCCATTGACACACTACTACGTTTATAGTGATGCGAGAATGCGTTCAAAATATGCCATTTACACTCTACTACTTTTATAGTGATGCGAGAATGCACTAAAAATATGCCATTGACACTCTCCTACGTTTATAGATATGCGAGAATGCACTCAAAATATGCCATTGACACTCTACTACTTTTATAGTGATGCGAGAATGCACTCAAAATATGCCATTGACACTCTACTATGTTTATAGTTATGCGAGAATGCACTCACAATATGCCATTGACACACTACTACGTTTATAGTGATGCGAGAATGCACTAAAAATATGCCATCGACACTCTACTACGTTTATAGTGATGCGAGAATGCACTAAAAATATGCCATTGACACTCTACTATGTTTATAGTGATGCGAGAATGCACTAAAAATATGCCATTGACACTCTACTACGTTTATAGTGATGCGAGAATGTGCTCAAAATATGCCATTGACACTCTACTACGTTTATAGTGATGCGATAATGCACTCAAAATATGCCATTGACACTCTACTACGTTTATAGTGATGCGAGAATGAACTCAAAATATGCCATTGACACTCTACTACGTTACTAGTGATGCGAGAATGCGTTCAAAATATGCCATTGAGACTCTACTATGTTTATAGTGATGCGCGAATGCGTTCAAAATATGCCATTGACACTCTACTACGTTTATAGTGATGCGATAATGACCTTTAAATATGCCATTGACACTACCACGTTTATAGTGATGCAAGAATGCACTAAAAATATGCCATCGACACTCTACTACGTTTATAGTGATGCAAGAATGCAGTCAAAATATGCCATTGACACTCTACTACGTTAATAGTGATGCGATAATGTACTCAAAATATGCCATTGACACTCTACTACGTTTATAGTGATGCGAGAATGCACTCAAAATATGCCATTGACACTCTACTATGTTTATAGTGATGCGAGAATGCGTTCAAAATATGCCATTGACACTCTACTACTTTTATAGTGATGCGAGAATGCACTCAAAATATGCCATTAACACTCTACTACGTTTATAGTTATGCGAGAATGCACTCACAATATGCCATTGACACACTACTACGTTCATAGTGATGCGAGAATGCACTAGAAATATGCCATCGACACTCTACTACATTTATAGTGATGCGAGAATGCACTCAAAATAGGCCATTGACACTCTACTACGTTTATAGTGCTGCGAGAATGCACTCAAAATATGACAGGTACACTCTGCTACGTTTATAGTGATGCGAGAATGCACTCAAAATATGCCATTGACACTCTACTATGTTTATAGTGATGCGAGAATGCACTCAAAATATGCCATTGACATTCTACGATGTTTATAGTGATGCGAGAATGCGTTCAACATATTCCATTGACACTCTACTACTTTTATAGTGATGCGAGAATGCACTCAAAATATGGCATTGACACTCTACTACGTTTATAGTGATGCGAGAATGCACTCAAAACATGCCATTGACACTCTACTACGTTTATAGGGATGCGAGAATGCACTCAAAATAGTCCATTGACACTACTATGTTCATAGTGATGCGAGAATGCGTTCAAAATATGCCATTGACACTCTACTACGTTTATAGTGATGCGAGAATGCACTCAAAATATGCCATTGACACTCTACTATGTTTATAGTGATGCGAGAATGCCCGCAAAATATGCCATTGACACTCTACTACTTTTATAGTGATGCGAGAATGCACTCAAATATGCCATTGACACTGTCCTATGTTTATAGTGAGTCGAGAATGCACTAAAAATATGCCATTGACACTCTACTACGTTAAAAGTGATGCGAGAATTAACTCAAAATATGCCATTGACACTCTACTACGTTTATAGTGATGCGAGAATGTACTCAATATATGCCATTGACACTCTACTATGTTTATAGTAATGCGAGAATGCACTCAAAATATGCCATTGACACTCTACTACGTTTATAGTGATGCGAGAATGCGTACAAAATATGCCATTGACACTACTACGTTTATAGTGATGCGAGAATGCGTTCACAATATGCCATTGACACTCTACTACGTTTATAGGGATGCGAGAATGAACTGATAATATGCCATTGACACTCTGCTATGTTTATAGTGATGCGAGAATGCACTCAAAATATGCCATTGACACTCTACTACGCTTATAGTGATGCAAAAATGCACTCAAAATAGGCCATTAACACTCTACTACGCTTAGAGTTATTCCAGAAAGCGTTCAAAATATGCAATTTACACTCTACTACGTTTATAGTGATGCGAAAATCCATTCAAAATATGCCACTGACACTCTACTACGTTTATACTGATGCAGGAATGCGTTCAAAATATGCCATTGACACCCTACTACGTTTATAGTGATGCGAGACTGCACTCAAAATATGCCATTGACATTCTACTATGTTCATAGTGATGCGAGAATGCCTGCCAAATATGCCATTGACACTCTACTACGTTTATAGTGATTCGAGAAGGCGTTCCAAATAAGCCATTGACACTCTACTACGTTTATAGTGATGCGAGAATGCACTCAAAATATGCCATTGACACTCTACTACGTTTATAGTGATGCGAGAATGCACTCAAAATATGCCATTGACACTCTACTACGTTTATAGTGATGCGAGAATGCACTTAAAATATGCCATTGACACTCTAGTATGTTTATAGTGATGCGAGAATGCACTCAAAATAAGCCATTGACACTCTACTACGTTTATAGTGATGCGAAAATGCGTTCAAAATATGCCATTGACACTCTAGTATGTTTATAGTGATGCGAGAATGCACGCAAAATATGCCATTGACACTCTACTACGTTTATAGTGATGCGAGAATGCGTACAAAATATGCCATTGACACTACTACGTTTATAGTGATGCGAGAATGCACTCAAAATATGCCATTGACACTCTACTATGTTTATAGTGATGCGAGAATGCACTCAAAATATGCCATTGACACTCTACTATGTTTATAGTGATGCGAAAATGCGTTCAAAATATGCCATTGAAACTCTACTACGTTTATAGTGATGCGAGAATGCACTCAAAATAGGCCATTGACACTCTACTACGCTTAGAGTGATGCCAGAAAGCGTTCAAAATATGCCATTGACACCCTACTACGTTTATAGTGATGCGAGAATGAACTCAAAATATGCCATTGACACTCTACTATGTTTATATTTATGCGAGAATGCCTGCAAAATATGCCATTGACAATCTACTACGTTTATAGTGATTCGAGAAGGCGTTCAAAATAGGCAATGACACTCTACTACGTTTATAGAGATGCGAGAATGCACTTCAAATAAGCCATTTACACTCTACTATGTTTATAGTGATGCGAGAATGCGTTCAAAATATGCCATTGACACTCTACTACGTTTATAGTTATGCGAGAATGCACTCAAAATATGGCATTGACACTCTACTATATTTATAGTGATGCAAGAATGCACTCAAAATATGCCATTGACACTCTACTACGTTTATAGTGATGCGAGAATGCGTACAAAATATGCCATTGACACTACTACGTTATAGTGATGCGAGAATTCACTCAAAATATGCCATTGACACTCTACTATGTTTATAGTGATGCGAGAATGCGTTCAAAATTTGACCTTGACACTCTCCTACTTTTATAGTGATGCGAGAATGCACTCAAAATATGCCATTGACGCTGTACTATGTTTATAGTGATGCGAGAATGCACTCAAAATATGCCACTGACACTCTACTATGTTTATAGTGATGCGAGAATGAACTCAAAATATGCCATTGACACTCAACTGCGTTTATAGTGATGCGAGAAGGCACTCAAAATATGGCATTGACACTCTACTACGTTTATAGTGATGCGAGAATGCACTCAAAATATGCCAGGTACACTCTACTACGTTTATAGTGATGCGAGAATGCACTCAATATATGCCATTGACACTCTACTACGTTTATATTGATGCGAGAATGCACTCAAAATATGCCATTGACACTCTACTACGTTTATAGTGATGCGAGAATGCACTCAAAATATGCCAGGTACACTCTACTACGTTTATAGTGATGCGAGAATGCCCTCAAAATATGCAATTGACACTTAACTACGTTTATAGTGATGCGAGAATGAACTCAAAATATGCCATTGACACTCTACTACGTTTATAGTGATGCGAGAATGCCCTCAAAATATGCCATTGACACTCTACTATGTTTATAGTAATGCGAGAATGCACTCAACATATGCCAGGTACACTCTACTTCGTTTTAAGTGATCCGAGAATGCACTCAACATATGCCATTGAAACTCTACTACGCTTAGAGTGATGTGAGAATGCGTTAAAAATATGCCATTGACACTCTACTACGTTTATAGTGATTCGAGAATGCACTCTCTATATGGCATTTACACTATACTACGTTTATAGTGATGCGAGAATGCACTCAAAATATGCCATTGACACTCTACTATGTTTATAGTGATCCGAGAAGGCGTTCAAAATAGGCCACTGACATTCTACTACGTTTATAGTAATGCGAGAATGCACTTCAAATATGCCATTCACACTCTACTATGTTTATAGTGATGCGAGAAGGCGTTCAAAATATGCCATTGACACTACTATGTTCATAGTGATGCGAGATTTCGTTCAAAATATGCCATTGACACTCTACTACGTTTATAGTGATGCGAGAAGGCCCTCAAAATATTCCATTGACACTCTACTACGTTTATAGTGATGCGAGAATACACTCAAAATATGCCATTAACACACTACTATGTTTATAGTGATGCGAAAATGCACTCAAAATATGCCATTGACACTCTACTACGTTTATAGTTATGCGAGAATGCACTCAAAATATGCGATTGACAAATTACTACGTTTATAGTGATCCGAAAATGCACTCAAAATATGCCATTGACACTGTACTATGTTTATAGTGATGTGATAATGCACTCAAAATATGCCATTGACACTCTACTACGTTTATAGTGATGCGAGAATGAACTCAAAATATGCCATTGACACTCTACTGCGTTCATAGTGATGCGAGAATGCACTCAAAATATGGCATTGACACTCTACTACGTTTATAGTGATGCGAGAATGCACTAAAAATATGCCAGGTACACTGTACTACGTTTATAGTTATGCGAGAATGCCCTCTAAATATGCCATTGACACTCTACTACGTTTATAGTGATCCGAGAATGCACTCAAAATATGCCATTTAAATTCTACTATGTTTATAGTGATGCGAGAATACACTCAAAATATGCCATTTAAATACTACTACGTTTATAGTGATGCGGGAATGCACTCAAAATATGCCATTTAAATTCTACTACGTTTATAGTGATGCGAGAATGCACTCAAAATATGCCATGGACACTCTACTACGTTTATAGTGATGCAAGAATGCACTCAAAATATGCCAGGTACACAGTACTACTTTTATAGTGATGCACGTATGCCCTCAAAATATGCAATTGACACTCTACTACGTTTATAGTGATGCGAGAATGCACTCAAAATATGCCATTGACACTCTACTACGTTTATAGTGATGCGAGAATGCACTTCAAATATGCCATTCACACTCTACTATGTTTATAGTGATGCGAGAATGCACCCTAAATATTCCATTGACACACTACTACGTTTATAGTGATGCGAGAATGCACTCAACATATGCCAGGTACACTCTACTACGTTTATAGTTATGCGAGAATGCACTCAAAATATGCCATTGACACTCTACTACGCTTAGAGTGAGGCGAGAAGGCGTTCAAAATATGCCATGTACACTTTACTACGTTTATAGTGATGCGAACATGCACTCAAAATATGCCATTGGCACTCTACTACGTTTAAAGTGATGCGAGAATGCCCGCAAATTATGCCATTGAAACTCTACTATGTTTATAGTGATGCGAGAATGCCCGCAAAATATGCCATTGAAACTCTACTATGTTTATAGTTATGCGAGAATGCCCGCAAAATATGCCATTGAAACTCTACTATGTTTATAGTGATGCGAAAATGAACTGAAAATATGTTATTGACACTCTACTACGTTTATAGTGATGCGAGAATGCACTCAAAATATGCCATTGACATTGTACTATGTTTATAGTGATGCGAGAATGCACTCAAAATATGCCATTGACACTCTACTACGTTTATAGTGATGAGAGAATGAACTCAAAATATGCCATTGACACTCTACTGCGTTTATAGTGATGCGAGAATGCACTCAAAATATCACATTGACACTCTACTACGTTTATAGTGATGCGATATTGCACTCAAAATATGCCAGGTACACTCTACTACGTTTATAGTAATGCGAGAATGCACTCAAAATATGCCATGGACACTCTACTATGTTTATAGTGATGCGAGAATGCACTCTAAATATGCCATTGACACTCTACTACGTTTATAGTGATGCACGAATGCACTCAAAATATTCCAGGTACACTCTACTACGTTTATAGTGATGCGAGAATGCCCTCAAAATATGCAATTGACACTCTACTACGTTTATAGTGATGCGAGAATGCACTCAAAATATGCCATTGACACTCTACTATGTTTATAGTGATGCGAGAATGCACTCAAAATATGCCATTGACACTTTACTATGTTTATAGTGATGCGAGAATGCACTCAATATATGCCAGGTACACTCTACTTCGTTTATAGTTATGCGAGAATGCACTCAACATATGCCAGCTACACTCTACTACGTTTATAGTTATGCGAGAATGCACTCAAAATATGCCATTGACACTCTACTACGCTTAGAGTGATGCGAGAATGCGTTCAAAATATGTCATTGACACTCTACTACGTTTATAGTGATGCGAGAATGCCCTCAAAATATGCCATTGACACTCTACTACGTTTATAGTGATGCGAGAATGCACTCAAAATATGCCATTGACACTCTACTACGCTTAGAGTGATGCGAGAATGCGTTCAAAATAGGCAATTGACACTCTACTACGTTTATAGTGATGCGAGAATGCACTTCAAATATACAATTCACACTTAACTATGTTTATAGTGATGCGAGAATGCGTTCAAAATATGCCATTGACACTCTACTACGTTTATAGGGATGCGAGAATGCACTCAAAATATGCCATTGACACTACTATGTTCATAGTGATGCGAGAATGCGTTCAAAATAGTCGATTGACACTCTACTACGTTTATAGTGATTCGTGAATGCACTCAAAATATGCCATTGACACTCTACTACGTTTGTAGTGGTGTCAGATTGCGCTCAAAATATGCCATTGACACTCTACTACGTTTATAGTGATTAAGGAATGCACTCAAAATATGCCATTGACACACTACTACGTTTATAGTGATTCGAGAATGCACTCAAAATATGCTATTGACATTCTACTACGTTTATAGTGATGCGAGAATGCGGTCAAAATAGGCCATTGACACTCTACTACGTTAATAGTGATGCGAGAATGCGCTCAAAATATGCCATTGAACCTCTACTACGTTTATAGTGATGCGAGAATGCACTCAAAATATGCCATTGACACTCTACTACGTTTATAGTGATGCGAGAATGCACTCTAAATATGCCATTGACACTCTACTACGTTTATAGTGATGCGAGAATGCGTTCAAAATATGCCATTGACACTCTACTACGTTTATAGTGATGCGGGAATGCGTTCAAAATATGCCATTGACACTCTACTACGTTTATAGTGATGCGAGAATGCACTAAAAATATGCCAGGTACACTGTACTACATTTATAGTTATGCGAGAATGCCCTCTAAATATGCCATTGACACTCTACTACGTTTATAGTGATCCGAGAATGCACTCAAAATATGCCATTTAAATTCTACTATGTTTATAGTGATGCGAGAATACACTCAAAATATGCCATTTAAATACTACTACGTTTATAGTGATGCGGGAATGCACTCAAAATATGCCATTTAAATTCTACTACGTTTATAGTGATGCGAGAATGCACTCAAAATATGCCATGGACACTCTACTACGTTTATAGTGATGCAAGAATGCACTCAAAATATGCCAGGTACACAGTACTACTTTTATAGTGATGCACGTATGCCCTCAAAATATGCAATTGACACTCTACTACGTTTATAGTGATGCGAGAATGCACTCAAAATATGCCATTGACACTCTACTACGTTTATAGTGATGCGAGAATGCACTTCAAATATGCCATTCACACTCTACTATGTTTATAGTGATGCGAGAATGCACCCTAAATATTCCATTGACACACTACTACGTTTATAGTGATGCGAGAATGCACTCAACATATGCCAGGTACACTCTACTACGTTTATAGTTATGCGAGAATGCACTCAAAATATGCCATTGACACTCTACTACGCTTAGAGTGAGGCGAGAAGGCGTTCAAAATATGCCATGTACACTTTACTACGTTTATAGTGATGCGAACATGCACTCAAAATATGCCATTGGCACTCTACTACGTTTAAAGTGATGCGAGAATGCCCGCAAAATATGCCATTGAAACTCTACTATGTTTATAGTGATGCGAGAATGCCCGCAAAATATGCCATTGAAACTCTACTATGTTTATAGTTATGCGAGAATGCCCGCAAAATATGCCATTGAAACTCTACTATGTTTATAGTGATGCGAAAATGAACTGAAAATATGTTATTGACACTCTACTACGTTTATAGTGATGCGAGAATGCACTCAAAATATGCCATTGACATTGTACTATGTTTATAGTGATGCGAGAATGCACTCAAAATATGCCATTGACACTCTACTACGTTTATAGTGATGAGAGAATGAACTCAAAATATGCCATTGACACTCTACTGCGTTTATAGTGATGCGATAATGCACTCAAAATATCACATTGACACTCTACTACGTTTATAGTGATGCGATATTGCACTCAAAATATGCCAGGTACACTCTACTACGTTTATAGTAATGCGAGAATGCACTCAAAATATGCCATTGACACTCTACTATGTTTATAGTGATGCGAGAATGCACTCAAAATATGCCATTGACACTCTACTATGTTTATAGTGATGCGAGAATGCACTCAATATATGCCAGGTACACTCTACTTCGTTTATAGTTATGCGAGAATGCACTCAACATATGCCAGCTACACTCTACTACGTTTATAGTTATGCGAGAATGCACTCAAAATATGCCATTGACACTCTACTACGCTTAGAGTGATGCGAGAATGCGTTCAAAATATGTCATTGACACTCTACTACGTTTATAGTGATGCGAGAATGCCCTCAAAATATGCCATTGACACTCTACTACGTTTATAGTGATGCGAGAATGCACTCAAAATATGCCATTGACACTCTACTACGCTTAGAGTGATGCGAGAATGCGTTCAAAATAGGCAATTGACACTCTACTACGTTTATAGTGATGCGAGAATGCACTTCAAATACACAATTCACACTTAACTATGTTTATAGTGATGCGAGAATGCGTTCAAAATATGCCATTGACACTCTACTACGTTTATAGGGATGCGAGAATGCACTCAAAATATGCCATTGACACTACTATGTTCATAGTGATGCGAGAATGCGTTCAAAATAGTCGATTGACACTCTACTACGTTTATAGTGATTCGTGAATGCACTCAAAATATGCCATTGACACTCTACTACGTTTGTAGTGGTGTCAGATTGCGCTCAAAATATGCCATTGACACTCTACTACGTTTATAGTGATTAAGGAATGCACTCAAAATATGCCATTGACACACTACTACGTTTATAGTGATTCGAGAATGCACTCAAAATATGCTATTGACATTCTACTACGTTTATAGTGATGCGAGAATGCGGTCAAAATAGGCCATTGACACTCTACTACGTTAATAGTGATGCGAGAATGCGCTCAAAATATGCCATTGACACTCTACTACGTTTATAGTGATGCGAGAATGCACTCAAAATATGCCATTGACACTGTACTACGTTTATAGTGATGCGAGAATGCACTCTAAATATGCCATTGACACTCTACTACGTTTATAGTGATGCGAGAATGCGTTCAAAATATGCCATTGACACTCTACTACGTTTATAGTGATGCGGGAATGCGTTCAAAATATGCCATTGACACTCTACTACGTTTATAGTAATGCGAGAATGCACTCAAAATATGCAATTGACACTCTACTACGTTCATAGTGATGCGAGAATGCACTCAAAATATGCCATTGACACTCTACTACCTTTACAGTGATGCGAGAATGCACTCAAATATACCATTTACAATCTACTACGTTTATAGTGATGCAAGAATGCGTTCAAAATATGCCATTGACACTCTACTATGTTTATAGTGATGCGAGATGCGTTCAAAATATGCCATTGACACTCTACTACGTTTAAAGTGATAGGTGAATGCACTCAAAAGACGTTATTGACATTCTACTATGCTTATAGTGATGCGAGAATGCACTCAAAATATGCCATTGATACTCCACTACGGGTATAGTGATGCGAGAATGCGCTCAAAATATGCCATTGACACTCTACTACGTTTATAGTTATGCGAGAATGCACTCAAAATATGCCATTGACACTCTACTACTATAATAGTGATTCGAGAATGCACTCAAAATATGCCATTGACATTCTACTACGTTTATAGTGATGCGAGAATGAACTCAAAATATGCCATTGACACTCTACTACGTTTATAGTGATGTGAGAGTTCACTCAAAATATGCCATTGACACTCTACTACGTTTATAGTGATGCGAGAATGCACTCAAAATAGTCACTTGACACTCTACTACGTTTATAGTTATGCGAGAATGCACTCAAAATATGCCATTGACACTCTACTACGTTTATAGTGAAGCGAGAATGCGTACAAAATTTTCCATTGACACTCTACTACGTTTATAGTGATGCGAGAATGCGTCTAAAATATGCCATTGACACTCTACTACGTTTATAGTGATGCGAGAATGCACTCAAAATATGCCATTGACACTCTACTACGTTTATAGTGATGCGAGAATGCGCTCAAAATAGGCCATTGACACTCTACTACGTTTATAGTGATGCGAGAATGCACTCAAAATATGCCATTGACACTCTACTACGTTTATAGTGATGCGAGAATGCACTCAAAATATGCCATTTACACTCTTCTACGTTTATAGTGATGCGAGATTGCACTCAAAATATGCCATTGACACTTTACTACGTTTATAGTGATGCGAGAATGCGGTCAAAGTATGCCATTGACACTCTACTACGTTTATAGTGATGCGAGAATGCGGTCAAAATAGGCCATTGACACTCTACTACGTTTATAGTGATCCGAGAATGCACTCAAAATATGCCATTAACACTCTACTACGTTTATAGTGATGCGAGAATGCACTCAAAATATGCCATTTACACTCTTCTACGTTTATAGTGATGCGAGAATGCACTCAAAATATGCCATTGACACTCTACTACGTTTATAGTGATGCGAGAATGCGGTCAAAATATGCCATTGACACTCTACTACGTTTATAGTGATGCGAGAATGCACTCAAAATATGCCATTTACACTCTACTACGTTTATAGTGATGCGAGAATGCGTTCAAAATATGCCATTGACACTCTACTACGTTTATAGTGATGCGAGAATGCACTCAAAATATGCCATTGACACTCTACTACGTTTATAGTGATGCGAGAATGCGGTCAAAATAGGCCATTGACACTCTACTACGTTTATAGTGATCCGAGAATGCACTCAAAATATGCCATTGACACTCTACTACGTTTATAGTTATGCGAGAATGCACTCAAAATATGCCATTTACACTCTTCTACGTTTATAGTGATGCGAGAATGCACTCAAAATATGCCATTGACACTTTACTACGTTTATAGTGATGCGAGAATGCGTTCAAAATATGCCATTGACACTCTACTACGTTTACAGGGATGCGAGAATGCACTCAAAATATGCCAATTGACACTACTATGTTTATAGTGATGCGAGAATGCGTTCACAATATGCCATTGACACTCTACTACGTTTATAGGGATGCGAGAATGCACTCAAAATATGCCATTGACATAACTATGTTCATAGTGAGGCGAGAATGCGTTCAAAATAGTCCATTGACACTCTACTACGTTTATAGTGGTTCGTGAATGCACTCAAAATATGCCATTGACACTCTACTACGTTTGTAGTGGTGTCAGATTGCGCTCAAAATATGCCATTGACACTCTACTACGTTGATAGTGATGCGAGAATGCACTCAAAATATGCCATTGACACTCTACTACGTTTATAGTGATTAAGGAATGCACTAAAAATATGCCATTGACACACTACTACGTTTATAGTGATTCGAGAATGCACTCAAAATATGCTATTGACATTCTACTACGTTTATAGTGATGCGAGAATGCGGTCAAAATAGGCCATTGACACTCTAGTACGTTTATAGTGATGCGAGAATGCACTCAAAATAGGCACTTTACACTCTACTACGTTTATAGTGATTCGAGAATGCACTCAAAATATGCCATTAACACTGTACTACGTTTATAGTGATGCGAGAATGCACTCAAAATATGCCATTGACACTCTACTACGTTTATAGTGATGCGAGAATGCGGTCAAAATAGGCCATTGACACTCTACTACGTTAATAGTGATGCGAGAATGCACTCAAAATATGCCATTGACACTCTACTACGTTTATAGTGATGCGAGAATGCACTCAAAATATGCCATTGACACTCTACTACGTTTATAGTGATGCGAGAATGCACTCTAAATATGCCATTGACACTCTACTACGTTTATAGTGATACGAGAATGCGTTCAAAATATGCCATTAACACTCTACTACGTTTATAGTGATGCGGGAATGCGTTCAAAATATTCCATTGACACTCTACTACGTTTATAGTGATGCGAGAATGCACTCAAAATATGCAATTGACACTCTACTACGTTCATAGTGATGCGAGAATGCACTCAAAATATGCCATTGACACTCTACTACCTTTACAGTGATGCGAGAATGCACTCAAAATAACCATTTACAATCTACTACGTTTATAGTGATGCGAGAATGCGTTCAAAATATGCCATTGACACTCTACTATGTTTATAGTGATGCGAGAATGCGTTCAAAATATGCCATTGACACTCTACTACGTTTAAAGTGATGCGTGAATGCACTCAAAAGACGTTATTGACATTCTACTATGCTTATAGTGATGCGAGAATGCACTCAAAATATGTCATTGATACTACACTACGGGAATAGTGATGCGAGAATGCGCTCAAAATATGCCATTGACACTCTACTACGTTTATAGTTATGCGAGAATGCTCTCAAAATATGCCATTGACACTCTACTACTATAATAGTGATTCGAGAATGCACTCAAAATATGCCATTGACATTCTACTACGTTTATAGTGATGCGAGAATGAACTCAAAATATGCCATTGACACTCTACTACGTTTATAGTGATGTGAGAGTGCACTCAAAATATGCCATTGACACTCTACTACGTTTATAGTGATGCGAGAATGCACTCAAAATATGCTATTGACACTCTACTACGTTTATAGTGATGCGAGAATGCACTCAAAATATGCCATTGACACTCTACTACGTTTATAGTGATGCGAGAATGCGTTCAAAATATGCCATTGACACTCTACTACGTTTATGGTGATGCGAGAATGCGTTCAAAATATGCCATTGACACTCTACTACGTTTATAGTGATGCGAGAATGCGTACAAAATATGCGATTGACACTCTACTACGTTTATAGTGATGCGAGAATGCACTCAAAATATGCTATTGACACTCTACTACGTTTATAGTGATGCGAGAATGCACTCAAAATATGCCATTGACACTCTACTACGTTTATAGTGATGCGAGAATGCACTCAAAATGTGCCATTGACACTCTGCTACGTTTATAGTGATGCGAGAATGCACTCAAAATATGCCATTGACACTCTACTACGTTTATAGTGATGCGAGAATGCACTCTAAATATGCCATTGACACTCTACTATGTTTATTGTGATGCGAGAATGCGTTCAAAATATGCCATTGACACTCTACTACGTTTATAGTGATGCGAGAATGCACTCAAAATATGCCATTTACACTCTTCTACGTTTATAGTGATGCGAGAATGCGTGCAAAATATGCCATTGACACTTTACTACGTTTATAGTGATGCGAGAATGCACTCAAAATATGCCACTGACACTCTACTACGTTTATAGTGATGCGAGAATGCGTTCTAAAATATGCCATTGACACTCTACTACGTTTATAGTTATGCGAGAATGCATTCAAAATACGCCATTGACACTCTACTACGTTTAAAGAGATGCGAGAATGCGCTCAAAATATGCCATTGACACTCTACTACGTTTATAGTGATGCGAGAATGCACTCTAAATATGCCATTGACACTCTACTACGTTTATAGTGATGCGAGAATGCACTCAAAATATACCATTGACACTCTACTACGTTTATAGTTATGCGGGAATGCGTTCAAAATATGCCATTGACACTCTACTACGTTTATAGTGATGCGAGATTGCACTCAAAATATGCCATTGACACTCTACTACGTTTATAGTCATGCGAGAATGCGTTCAGAATATGCCATTGACACTCTACTACGTTTATAGTTATGCGAGAATGCGTACAAAATATGCCATTGACACTCTACAACGTTTATAGTGATGCGTGAATGAACTCAAAATATGCCATTAGCACTCTACTACGTTTATAGTGATGCGAAAATGAACTCAAAATATGCCATTGACACTCTACTACGTTTATAGTGATGCGAGAATGCACTCAAAATATGCAATTGACACTCTACTACGTTTATAGTGATGCGAGAATGCGTTCAAAATATGCCATTGACACTCTACTATGTTTATAGTGATGCGAGAATGCGTTCAAAATATGCCATTGACACTCTACTACGTTTAAAGTGATGCGTGAATGAACTCAAAATACGTTATTGACATTCTACTATGCTTATAGTGATGCGAGAATGCACTCAAAATATGCCATTGATACTCTACTACGGGTATAGTGATGCGAGAATGCGCTCAAAATATGCCATTGACACTCTACTACGTTTATAGTTATGCGAGAATGCTCTCAAAATATGCCATTGACACTCTACTACGTTTATAGTGATTCGAGAATGCACTAAAATAGGCCATTGACATTCTACTACGTTTATAGTGATGCGAGAATGCGTTCTAAAATATGCCATTGACACTCTACTACGTTTATAGTGATGCGAGAATGCACTCAAAATAGTCACTTGACACTCTACGACGTTTATTGTTATGCGAGAATGCACTCAAAATATGCCATTGACACTCTACTACGTTTATATCGATGCGAGAATGCATTCAAAATATGCCATTGACACTCTACTACGTTTATAGTGATGCGAGAATGCACTCAAAATATGCCATTGACACTGTACTACGTTTGTAGTGAAGCGAGAATGCGTACAAAATATGCCATTGACACTCTACTACGTTTATAGTGATGCGAGAAGGCGCTGAAAATATGCCATTGGCACTCTACTACGTTTATATTATAGCCCAATTAGATCTTCGAGATGAAGGGGGCCTTCCTGGGGCTAATACTGTATTTGTTTATGAAATATAGAGATATACAGGTATTCATTTACTGTTTTCTACCTACTTTTCAAACATAGAGTTAATAAAACAGTGAACAACATTAGTTTTCCTCTCCTTGATAATAATGTTAAAGTGTATTTTTCTTGTGTTTTGGCTTGGTCTGTTTGGAGTTTGGGACAACAATTAATCTGGTCTAGTTAAACCTTGTACGGAGACACTGAAAACACTTGAGAATGGTGTTTATTAGGCATTTACTCCGAGGTTATTATGCAGATTAAATTAATATTATTTTAAGTTCTCTGAAATTATGATCTTATATATAAAGTCAAAATTGCCCTTATTTCTTTTACTGGTAGTCGTTATTGGCACATGTACGATAAAGAATTAATTTCGTTCGAATTCACCGATTTTTATATTTTATCCGCTCAGTTGTTTTCTCTATTCTTAGTTATTTCCGAGCGGGGGTAAGAGTGCCTAACCTCCTATCCCCAGTAACAAATCCATAAAAATCAATAATGGTCACTTTTTCGTATTACACCATGCGTTAGATAACCTTTTATCAATTCCTATGTCAATCAGCGCTTGAACGGCTGATTATAACATAATTAATAATTATTAAATAAAAACAACAGTTGTGTGTGTCTTGTTTTGTGTATGCATGCCTGTCTGCGTCTTCACCTTTTGTAGTATTTCACATCGTCAAACTTCAAGGCGAATTGCGCGCGTGTGTATCCGTCTTCTAAATGATTAAACGTAGTTTAGAGTTCTTGTCAGTAGGATTAATATATCTATGTATAATGTTTATAATTGCTGTTTAGTTTAATGAGTAATTAGAATGCTCTTAGTTACAATAGACTATATTTATGTGATCAGTACTATTACTGTTAACATTTTTAGACATTACTGTTATGCTGTTCTTTGTTCATTTATTAGGTAATTCTCAAAATGAGTATTAAGTAAAGTGCGTATATTGTCAGTTAATATTATTGGAAAATAGGAATTATGTTTCGCGCGATGATATAGCTGAAGATGACTATTATGGTCGCAAGCGCTTTGTATATACAAACAAGAAACGCGGTCAGCTTTTGTAAAGCAAGTGTCAAAGTTCTGGTCGTGCTCCCTGGATTTATCCTGTGGTTGTCGCGATGGCAATACTATGTCCACACTATTTTCGTTTCTCTGTTAATCAAATAGTGACGTAGGCAACAGTTCAATATTATTGACACTGAACAAACTTGCAAAGAGACACTCTCCGTCGTAACATCGCAGAATCAAACAAAACACTTAATGCAAAAATATCCCTGTATACATTTGATACAAAGTATGGTTTCATCTCACCGATAACTTTGCCTGTTCATCTCCAATGTGTGAGAGATGAAAATAATTCACCAACATTACAGGTGAGGGTTAGGGTTCGGGTGAATTAGTCGTTGTAGACGCGGACTGTGAGCTCGGTGTGTCGAGTCTGTGTTTTACTCATGACTACCGCATCATTTTCGGTCATGCTATTTTGAAGAGTATCAATCAATATATACTCCTATACTGTAAATGAAAGAAGGAGAAATTAAATTATCAGTAAAGTCATCAACGATTCGTCTTCATCAAGAAAAAACTTCCTCAGGATGGTTTAAGAGAAATAAAAAAGTCATAAACACAAGTACATTGCTTGGAAATAGTCTGTATGTATTAATAATGTGTATTACACATTTTTATTTTAGTCTAGAAGATGAACATAAATATTTTTTACATTCTATACATACAGACTATTTCCAAATAATGTACTTGTGTATATCATTTTTTTTTATTTCTTTTAAACCATCCTGAGGAAGTCTTTTCTTGATGAAGACGAAACGTTGATGACTTTACTGATACTTTAGTTTCTCCTTCTGTCATTCGCATTACGTTTGGAATACTATTTCTATTTTATCATACTCCTATACTATGACTTAACTAAGCTTCTCTGGATTCACCACCAACGTTCGAGTCATCGTTTTACCGCAGCTAAAAAGAACGTCTCTCTCCTTGAGAAAGACCATTACGTTGATAAGCTCTTATGGTTGACTTTCACTCCAGATCTGAAATCGAAAGACTTACATGAAATCTGTTTCTAAAATCGCTAGAAAAATGGTTGGATCATTCAACAGTTGCAGAGGTATCTGACTCCTGATGCAATCCTCTACCCGTCTAAGAGACAAATACGTCCTAAGATGAAGTACTGCTGCCAATGTTGGGGAGTTTCAACAAGTAGCACTCTTTCTTGCAGAATACAAAATCGACTACGTAATCTAGTGGGAAATCATCTCTTCTCTAAAGCCCCTTTCACAGACTGTTTCGCAAACTCGTCTGTCTACAAGACCTGCCACGATTTTCCCTTTCTCCCTTTGTGTACTTAAAGCCAAACAGAATGTCCATAGACAAGGTTTCTTTCTAAGAACTTTCCATCTGTCGAATGCAATATCGCCAGGCTGACTAATAACATCATCGTTTTAAAGTCCAATGCTAACAAATACGCGTCGAACTGTCCTCTTAAGTGATCAAATTCTACTCATTCTACCAATCATTTCAAATCTTCTCATAGTATTGATCATTAACCAGCTGACGATCTCAGTAGCCTTTATCCGTGAGTAGTCTTTAGCCTTGATATGTAGTGACTTATTTGTATATAAATAGTAGGGTAGTAGGGTTCTGTAACTAGTCCAAGAGAAGGAAAACTCCGAAGTAACACCAGTCTTTCACCGTTTATCCCGGCATTGTTTCCAGTCGTCCTATACTTCTGGTCACTGGACTCAAACAATATCAGTTCAGGAGAGGTGCAGTTGTTATTGCGCGGCCTTTGCTTCATAGACTCCTCGCGCATCTAATATCTCTCGAAATTGAAAGGTGACCAACATTATGCAAATCACATATTATAACCTCAATAACTTGAATATTTTTAACAATCCATGTCAAATTTGAAACGGTGAATTTAGACATCAAAATGAAACCTGGGTTCATTGTGTAAGTAATTTAATCATGTTTTATTGAAGTTATTGGATTTATCTTTTTAAAAATACAATTCGAAGTTATTATGCACCATCGGACGATAGAGAGGAATGTTGAAACAATAACGTCAAGTAATTGCTTCTTTGTGATAAATGATAATTTCAATCAAGTTCTAGCGAGCAGTAAGGTCGAGAAGAATGAAAAGTGTAAAATGCTCCGCAAACCTCTGCAGTTAGGGTTAGGGTTAGGGTTAGGGTTAGGGTTCGGGTTAGGGTTAGGCTTAACGTCTTCAGTTATAGTTCTTTAAGCAAACTATATTACAGGTGTGTTGCAAAGTTATTTTCAACCGTTCTTCAAAGCAACATATAAAAATATAATTTTTTAATAAATGCCATTTGTATACGTGACTCCTCAAAACATTTTAAATGATACTTTGATTGGCATATTTCTATAAATGTTTTTTAAATCTTAAATTATTCAAACGAACATTGGTTAAAAATGTCTTTGAGCCTTTGAAACATCTTCTTTATTAATTTGTTTGTTATTAAAGATGTGACTGAATGAACAAGTGTTTGCTAGAAAGCGCAGATTATATATGAAACGCATTCAATTGAGATGTTGTACATGTTTATAGAAAACAAAAGAAATCTATGTTCATACAAACTATGCCCAAACATCTTGCTATGAGTCTATTGTAATCGGGGTACTATTGTCCGCACCCGGCAAAATATCCTTAAACTCCATATTAGACCATTCATAGCTAAAGATAAATGATGAATGAACTTTTTAAATAAAAATAAACAGGTGTTGAAGCCAGACGTTGTAGAAACACATTCAATCTAATTCACATTTATATGTGTGTGTGGTGTTTGTGTGCGTAATTGTACCCCGCTCTTACCAGTCCTAACCTGTTCTGAACACATTACTTCTCATATCCATTCATGTCGTGGTATCCTCCGCTTCTACAACTCCCCAACTGCCAAAGGGCATTGCCCTGTCGTATCTTCTGTTCTTGCTACTCTTCCCGGTGAAACCACTCCTTTTTTACAACAGTTTTCACTTGACCTATTATTACCCGGTGTGGTGTGATAGACAACCCACTGCCACAAAATCCTTAGGAGGAGGAACTCTGCGGCCAGGGAAAGTTCATTCACTCCTGTTCTACTATCCACCCACAACGACTAACCAAACCTTCCACCCCTTCAATCTTCTTTTTTTTGGCACCTTATTCCGTTCCCCCTCCCATTTACGCATATGAGACCACATTGCCCCAGATCTGTCACTCCCTCCATGTCATTTTTTGTGTTCGCAATTCTTTTGTGCAGGAGACTGTATCAATGTATGCTTTTCATAAACGACATCACTGTAGGAGCAGGTTCGAGAAGAGGCCCAACTTTCCTCATTCAAACCCTCTTACTTGTGGCTACACACACGTGCGCACGTGTGCATCCACTTTGTCACACATGTAAAGAGATATGCATTCAACATAATCGCATGCATATAAATACCTGCACACATATTGATTAAGTATAAATCCATGTACCAATGAAGATACATCATATGTATACATATAGTAGGTTTGGTCATATATATATATATATATATATATATATATATATATATATATATATATATATATATATGTTTAAGAAGGCTGAGGGCAATGCAAAGTGCCGGGTAGGTTGTCAGCTGGAAGGAACAAAAATAATAAATCGAAGTGGAACTTACTAGTTTTTTTCTTAAAATCTTACATAACAGCACTTTGCATTGCCCTCAGACTTCTTAAACATACTACTACTATTCCAAGCAATGCTCCAAGCAAACTACCATTCTCTATCCCCCCCCTCTCTCTCTCTCTCTCTCTCTCTCTCTCTCTATATATATATATATATATATATATATATATATATAAAAAGTAGTGAACTAAAAGCGAACTTTTAGGAAAGGTAAAACCTATTGTGAAAAGTATACAGCTCAATATCCAGGATAGAGCAGATACCTTTTATTGGACCTTTTACCCTCTGGATTCTATCTATCTTCGCCAAACCTGAAGATGTGGTTCTTGGAATTTAACTTTGAATCCTCTCTTGTCACTTCACGTGCCTTTTAACGACCTACCTATCTACATTTCACTTTCTCCGCTGGACTTTTTGACACCGGACTTTTTTGCAATCGGACATTTGCTTGCATTCGATCAGAGTTTTGCCTTGTGTTTTTCCCCTACAATTTTTATTTTACTTTTTCAAATTTTAAATATTGGCCTTTGCAACTTATCTATCCCAGCGAATTCCTCTGATGATAAGATTTTGATCTTTGAAAAGCCTGGCTTAAGGAAAAATTTAACTTGAATAAATTGCCTTTTTGCGGAATATACCTTGCTCTGAGCAACTGAATAGAAATACGATTTGTCTTTTGCTTTTCTAATTCCTTTTCATCCTTCTACATATATATATATATATATATATATATATATATATATATATATATATATATATATATATATATATATATATATATATATATATATATATAATAAACTAGGAGAACAATAGGCACAGAGCTTTTAAAATTAATTCATCAACTATTTATTCTCCAAGTGAAACAGTTTTGTGTATGTCCCTTTACGAAGATTAAATCAAACTATAATCGTAGTAAACTTTGTGTCTGGAATCCTTATATCAATTTTGATCAAAATCCATGACATGATTTTGATTCTACAAAATGTCTAAAATTTAAAACTTCAGCTTCAGATAACCGGCACTACTGACAGCTACAATCGAGAATTATTGGAACAGGTATATATATATATATATATATATATATATATATATATATATATATATATATATATATATAATTTTTCTGTACCAAAATAAATAAATATTACGCTCTTAATTTTTAATTTTTAACTTTAATTCTCAATTAATTGAGCATTCTGCTGAGATTGTTCCTGCTATATTACAAAGAAGTTATATATATATATATATATATATATATATATATATATATATATATATATATATATATATATATATATATATATATATATATATATATAGGCAGCGAATTGTTATCGATACATGTCTTATTTAAGATGACGAAATTTTATTTTTTCGTTATATTTTAAATAATATTTTCTGACTGTCCGGATATAATTTATGGAGCATTAATCCGCCAGTTCTTTTTCGGCAATTTCAAGCGCTGTTCTACAACCTTTCAATGCGAGTATCTGTAGCAGGCAGACTATGATAATTTTTATATAAACGTTAGTTTATATTAATATTATCAGCATGGAAAGTATTGCATTATCGTACACAGTAGCTAGCGAATTCATCTACTAAAGTGCTAAGTCGAGGAAAGAGCGCGGGGTGTCTTATGTGAACGATTTTCAATCAACGTTTCCGATTCTCCTGAGGCTGGTTTTGTGGAACCTCCCTATAGCCTGGATGTGTTGACTGTACGTGTCCATGTCTGCGAGCAATATAAGAGAGGAGACAAGACAACGCTTAGATTTTATGGTAATACTCCTTTGCATGAATGCACTTTTCAAGCCAACCGAAGGCTTTTCTGGCTTTTGCGACGCTTAGAAATATTTCGGAACCGAAGTATTTATCTTGAAAAAGAACCTTGCTAAGATATACAAAAGAATCAACTAGATTTCATCCACACCCGTTGATAACGATTCCATGTGAATGATGAGCACTATCTTAGTTTTCTCATGAGCATTATCTTAGTTTTTGTACATGCATATCCCCTTCAAAGAAGTCTGTATCATCGGTATAGAAAAACTTTCGCGCAAGAGCGGGGAACGTCCTATTTTTGTATTAAATCAATTGAAGTTGAAGATCCTTTCGATAGTTCAGAAATGTATGAAAACATCGATGTTACAGTCACGAAAACATAGGCGTAGGTCATCGCAAAAATAGATAGAGAACAGCCTCACTGCAAGAATTTTACTATGTTTAACGTTCTATGTTATAGATAAACATTACTACCACCCAATTGTTCTCGATTCGCATATGGCAACTATTGAATTAATATACTACTACTTTCTACCACGAAAGGTAGCGGGTACATATAGTCATTCACATACAGAATGCTTCACTGTGTCAAAGTCCTTAGGTTGTTTATACAGCAAACACATCGAGCTTCTGACAATTAATATATCAACACCAGGCTACGAACAAGTGCATTGTTATTGTTTATTCTTTATATTTATATACACATTATTAGCACTGAAGATAAGATAATGTATTTATATATATAGGATGGTCTCACATATATATAGGATGATCTCACATATATATAAGATGGTCCCACACATATATATATATATAGGATGGTCTAACATATATATATATATATATATATATATATATATATATATATATATATATATATATATATATATATATATATATATATATATATATAGGATGGGCTCACGTATATATATAGGATGATCTCACATATATATGATGATCTCACATATATATAAGATGGTCTCACATATATATATAAGATTGACTTACGTATATATATCGAGTCTCGAAAGTTTCTCAACCATTAAAACAATATTAAAAAAAAAACTTATTGTCTCAAGTCTTTCAGTGGAAAATGACTCATGTAAGTCAATTTATTTTTTACGGTTATTATATTTTTGTTTTATATATATAGGATGGGCTCACATATATATATATATATAGGATGGTCTCACATATATATATAGGATGGTCTCACATATATAGAAGATGGTCTCACACATACATATAGGATGGTCTCACATATATATAACATGGTCTCACGTATATATAAGATGGTCTCACATATATATAAAATGGTCTCACATATATATAAGATGGTCTTATATATATATATATATATATATATATAGAATGGTCTAACATATATATAGGATATATATATATATATATATATATATATATATATATATATATATATATATATAGGATGGTCTCACATATATATAGGATGATCTCACATATATATATAAGATGGTCTCACACATATATAGGATGGTCTCACATATATATATATCATGGTCTCACATATATATAAGATGGTCTCGTATATATATATATAGGATTATCTGACATATATATATATATATATATATATATATATATATATATAAGATGATCTCACATATATATAGTATGGTCTCACATATATATATATATATATATATATATATATATATATAGGATGGTCTTATATATATATATAGGATGGTTTCACATATATATATATATATATATATAAGATGGTCTCACATATATATAAGATGGTCTTACACACACAGATATATATATATATATATATATATGTAAGACCATCTTATATATATGTGAGACCATCCTACATATATATATATATATATATATATATATATATATATATATATATATGTGTGTGTGTGTGTGAGACCATCTTATATATATGTGAGACCATTCTATATATATGTGAGACCATACTATATATATGTGAGACCATCTTATACATATATATATATATGTATATATATATATATATATATATATGTGAAATCATCCTATATATATAGGATGGTCTCACACTTATATATATATATGTATAGGATTGTCTCACATATATATATAGGATGGTCTCACATGTATATAAGATGGTCTCACATATATATATATAGGATGGTCTTACATATATATATAAGATGTTCTCACGTATATACATATATAAGATGCTCTCACATATATATAGGATGGTCTCACATATATATATATATATATATATATATATATATATATATATATATAAGATGGTCTCACATATATATAGTATGGTCTCACATAAATGTAGTATTGTCTCACATATATATATATATATATAAGATGGTCTCACATATATATATAGTATGGTCTCACATAAATGTAGTATTGTCTTACATATATATAGGATGGTCTCACATATATATAGAATTGCCTCACACATATATATATATATATATAGGATTGTCTCACAAATATAAGATGGTCTCACACATATATATAGGATTGTTTGACATATATTTATATAAGATGGTCTCACATATATATAAGATGGTCTTACAGATATATAGGATGGTGTAGCATATATATAGCATAGTCTCACATATATATATATATAGGATGGTCTTATATATATAGGATGGTCTCATATATATATATAGGATGGCCTCACATATATATAGGATGGTCTCACATCTTATATATATGTGAGACCATCTTATATATGTGAGACCATCCTTTATATATATATGTGAGACCATACTATATATATGTGAGAGCATCTTATATATATATATATATATGTGAGATCATCCTATATATATATATATATATATATATATATATATAGGATGGTCTCACACATATATATATATATGTATAAAATTGTCTCACATATATATAGGATGGTCTCACATGTATATAAGATGGTCTCATATATATATATATATATATATATATATATATATATATATATATATATATATAGGATGGTCTCACATATATATAAGATGCAATTACGTATATTTAAGATGCTCTCACATATATATAGGATGGTCTCACATATATTAAGGATGGTCTCACACACATATATATATATATATATATATATATATATAAGATGGTCTCACATATATATAGTATGGTCTCACATAAATATAGTATGGTCTCACATATATATAGGATGGTCTCATATATATATATAGGATGGTTTTAATATATATATATATGTATAGGATGGTCTCACACATATATATATATATATAGGATTGCTTCACATATATATAGGATGGTTTATATATATATATATATATATATATATATAGAATGGTCTCACATATATATAGGATTGTCTCACATATATATAGGATGGTCTCACAAATATAAGATGGTCTCACACATATATATAGGATGGTTTGACATATATATATAAGATGGTCTCACATATATGTAAGATGGTCTTACATATATATAGGATGGTGTAGCCTATATATAGGATGGTCTCACATATATATATATATAGGATGGTCTTATATATATGATGGTCTCACATATATATAAGATGACCTCACATATATATAGGATGGTCTCACATATATATAAGAGAGTCTCACATATATATATTAGATGGTCTCACATGCAAGTTCTGCTCCATTCTATTATGTCAACTGCTACAATGTATATCCAAATCTTACTTCTGTCTCAGTAGGGTAAGGGTGAATATGTTAGTAGTCTGTGGCGGAGCAATTTTCTCGCAATATTCTCGCAATCCAAACTAAGCATCTCCTCAATTAAAATAGCTTAAGTCCAGTGGCAAGGAATGTCTAGACAACGGAAATAATACTGAGATTGAGATAGAGAAAAACTGATGTTATTCTGGATTTTTCATTCTCCTAAATTAGTTGTATAACCAATAATTTAGAGTCTAGTATATGGTACGACTGTTATGCCATCCGGTATCCTTGGATGAGTTTTTCTGTGTGTACCTGTAAGTCTCATCGATTTTGTGATCTTTCTTGTCCAGTACTGTCTCCGGATTGTTTCTGTATCATGTGTTTTTCGGGTATACTTCATTGTGCATCGCCATTAGTTTACCAGTCTTCTGATCAAGATTCCGAAGTTCTTCTTTTGTCCAACATATGAATGGTCCCCAACATCTTATAGTGACACTCTCTATGTGTCTATTTATTTTGCTATATTTCTACTATATGATTTAGTTCTTAAGAGTGTTTTGTTCTTCTCAGGTATTATTTTCAAATCTTCTCTTATTTCTGTCAGTGTGATCGTATCTGCTTCAACAACTCTCAAATATTTATAGACATCATGTTTGCCAAGTGCCTTCATCTTCTCTTGGTTGGATAGTTCCATGCCTTCCGCTGTCTCCAGTTTTCCTCTTTTCATCTCTAGCAGTGCACACTTTTTCATTCCGAATTCCATTTGAATGTCCTCGCTGAAGATTCTGGTTGGGTTTATCAGCTTTTCCAGTTCCGTTTTGCAACTAACTTCAGGTCGTCCATATACATGACGTTGTTTATTATTTCTTCTATGTTTGTAAACTTGTATCCGGCATCGCATTTCGTGAGTATGTTATTGAATGTCACCATGGCTATGACAAACAGTAATGCTGATAGATAGTATCCTTGGAAAATGCTTCTGTGTATCCTTATCTCAAGCAGGTGTTGTTCCCCAGTTGTCAGTTCCAGTCTCCCTGTTTACATTGCCTTCTAAATAAGATTGATAATCCTGTCGGATACTTTGCACATCCTTATGTATTCAATTATCCATGCTTGTAGGATTTTCCCATGGGCTTTCTTCTAGTCATGCCATGCCATGGCTATGTAATTGTCTTTGCTTTTTACCTCCTTCTATATATATAAAAGGTCCTGAGCCCCCCTCTACCCTTTCCTACATCCTTCACATTCCTCTCTGAGTACACAACTATTAAGCGAGTAGTATATCTGTTCTCTCAGTTGTGCTGTTAAGCTCCTTTCCTTCAATAACTACAAAGAACCTCTCAAACCACCGATTGTCATGCCTAATAACACCCTACCTGAGAGTTCATCATTCAAACTCCTCGGCCTAACCTTCACAGATAACATGAATTGGAACAAATACATCGAAGACATTGCCAAGGCTGCCGCAAAGAAGGTTGGCTCCCTCTACCGTGCTAGTAAACTCCTCTCACCTGACATTATCCTGTATCTCTACAAAGCCACCATCCGCCCATGCATGGAGTATTGTTGTCACATCTGGGCTGGTGCATCATCTACTAGTCTCTCCCTTCCTTGACAAGGTCCAAAAAAGAATCGCCAACCTAATGGGTCCCTCACTGTCAACCGAGCTCCAGTCCCTGTCCCATCGCCGCAATGTAGCATCCTTGTGCTTGTTTTACAAATACTTCAATGGATTATGCTCCGATGAACTGGCTACTCTGGTGCCCCCTCGACGTAAATTCACTAGACTAACTCGACAATCAACTAAATCTCATTCATTCACTGTGGAGGTCCCCAGATGTCGAAGAGCCTTCTACTCAAATAGCTTCTTTCCTCGTGTTGCTGGCCTCTGGAACTCCCTCCCTGCCCCCTGTTTCCCCGACACTACAGACATGCAGAAGTTTAAAACTAATGTAAACAGACATCTCGCTGCACAGATCCCAATCTAGGTTGACTGCCCCTACCTTCTCCCCTCTTTTTTTTTACAGTAGCCCCTTACGTCTACAGTGGCGTCATGCCTTGTTTGGGGTGAACTATATTAAAAAATTTAAAAAAAGATTTCCCCTATGGCTGTTAGACAGGTTATTGGTATGTAGTTACTTGAGATCGTTTCTTTTTCGATGTCTATTTGTATTATACTTATATTCTACATAAATTGACAGTATTTTTACCATTTTTGTCGTACACTTTTTGTATTAAACAGTATTTATCTTATACATTTAATAATCTTTAGTTCATATTTATACAAATTTATAAAATCGTAGAATAAATCTACTGTAATCTTTTTTTAGATCGGATTAGTAGAATTGAATTCATGTAATTTGAAGTATTACTTCTCTTATATTTGACTATGCTATATATATATATATATATATATATATATAGCATTCCACCGCTATTTCAGACGTTTTAGTAGAAATTACAAATCATGACATTACCACATTACCACATCACCACATTACGACAACACAACATCACCACATCACCACATCACTGCAACACAACATCACCACATCACCACATCCCCACATCACCACATCACCACATCACCAAATCACCACAACACAACATCACATCACCACATCACATCACCACCACATCACATCACCACATCACCACATCACCACATCACCAAATCACCACAGCACATCACCACATCACCACATCACCACATCACCACATAACCAAATCACCACATCACCACATCATAACAACACAACATCGCCACATCACCACAACACGACATCACCACATCACCAGAACACGACATCACTACATCACCACAACACCACATCACCAAATCACCACATCACCACATCACAACTTCACCACATCAACACATCACCACAAAACAACATCATCATCACCACATCACTACATAAAACTAACTGACGGCCACGATTACCTTAATTTTGATAGCTGTCACTTTATCGGCACAAAGTATCCATTATTTATAGACAATGCTTGAGCATTAAACCGATATGCTCAAACCCGATCGAGTATTACAATCAGATAAGACTTTTAGCCAACAATTTTCTTCCATAGAAACTACTCCTCCAAAAAAATAAAACACTCTATATAACCATTCAAACATGCACAAACAACAAAAACATCCTCACAAATACCAATGGTATTCGACTTCAATCACAACACAAACGAAGTACACTATCCACTCAAAGAGATATTTCAACACTATAGTATAACACAACTATGAACACAATGTACAACAAACTAGTCATTAGGGCTAAATGACAGCCCCGGACATACATTTTCTACTGCAATACACAAAAATACATCACACTCTAACACATCAAGGAAAAAATGCAACAAACCTAGATGCAAAGTATGTTAACACATCACCACCAACGACATATATACACACCCAGGCACCAACATCAAACATACATTCCCGCCGCTCATTAACGATAGTCGAATGTAGTTTACCTAGTATACTGCACAAGCTAAACAAACGGCAGGTATATCGGTGAAACAGGCTTTTAGATCCGCCTACGTTTTAACAATCATACACACCATTAGAGACAAGTGTGATGTGTGTATGTGTAATTTGAGTATCCATTTGATTCCCCTCAATCAAAATACGCAAATAAAATATCAAAGTAAATCGATCCTCAAATTCAACACATCCATAATATCATAACACAAACCTAGATGACCCGAACTCTTACAAATACTTCCGGAACAGATAACAATTAATTATTAGGTCAATACATACGATAATCATAATCTATAATTAAACCACAGTTAAAACGGGAGCTGCACTTAACACATAATATACAAACCAATAACGTTAAACGTTTATTTTAATAAAACTTTTATAATATGAAAACTAACCGATTACAGACTTAGCATACCCCCTAAAAACAAACTATCAAATCAGAAAAATATATTTTAGTCACAAGGTCACGTTGACCCAAACACGACACATAACAGCATCCAGAAATAGTCGCTAAGAGATTCGCAAACAAAACAAAGGATCAGATAATAAAAAGTAAAAATAATTCATCACTTTTTTAAAAATATAGATATTAAAACTGATCGGTAACAGAGTTAAAAGAAATAAATGTTCCATTCACGTCATTAAATAGACTCGAAAAAATGGGAGAATCATCTGAAGTAGAATACAGCGAGTGGGGTTCGCCGACAGTCTACGTAAAAAAAGTAAAGAATAAGGAACTAAAGAATTACCACTACTCAACTGTGTTTTGATGCTCGGCCCTTTGGCTAAGATCCAAGTGTAGTATCTGTTCCGATGGATACTGCACTTCATAGATCGGTATTGTCTTGGCCTTCGGGGCTTGATTTCCGCCGGTCTATGTGTCTGATCTGTCCTGTGCAGTTCTAGGAGGTCCACCCTCCCAGGCTTTACCTCCCCTCTTTGGGGAGGAGTAAGTTAATTGCTTACTGCCTGAGGCGCCCCTACCGGGGAATGCCGACGGGGCTGCCCAGGCAATTTTTAATGGCCAGAGCGCTCACCTTCTCGAGCGCTGGCTTTTCAAATCCCACTTTCCGACCTTGTGTCACATACTCCTATTGTGGGTAGGTGTTAAATAACGGCCTTTTGGCTAAGATCAAAGTGTAGTATCTGTTCCGATGGATACTGCACCCCATAGACTGGTATTGTCTTGGCCTTCGGGGCTTCATTTACGCCTGTCTATGGGTCTGTCCTGTGCAGTTCTAGGAAGTTCACCCTCCCAGGCTTCGCCTCCCCTCTTTGGGGAGGAGTAAGTTTATTGCTTACTGTCTGAGGCGCCCCTACCGGGGAATGTCGACGGGACTGCCCAGGCAATTTTTAAACCCCACTTTCCCGACCCGACCTTGGGTCACATCTTACTTGTGGGAGTAAGATAAAAACTGGCCTTGTGCCTAACTCCTGGAGAGGAGTAAATCAATACTCAACTGTCTAGTTCAAACGAGATTTTTGCTAAACACAACGAAGGAAACATTTTGAAAGATGGTTTTAAGTTATGCTTATCTACAATACCTTTGGACGAGCAGTATTCAAAGCTACTTTGTATAAATAACAATAGGAGTTTTACAAGTTCAAACGATTACTATTAGGGGTTAAGTTTTCACCGGCCATTTTTCAACACGTAATTGACACATTGCTTAGCGGACTAGAATTAGTGACACATCACCACATCATCGCATCACCACAGCACAACATCACCACATCACCACATCACCAAATCACCACAATTGACACATTGCTTAGCGGACTAGAATTAGCGACATCCTACTTAGATGACATTCTAGTGATCAGTAAAAGCATCTGGCAACACAAATTAATGTTCACGGTGAATTATAGACAAAAATATGAGACGACCTGACCGAGAGCGAGCTAGTGCGATAAAAAAATATGTCAGATCCAGATCTCGAAATCAGTCTTCCTACTAATACTAGCTCGTATGGTATTACACAAAATCGAAGATGGATCGATAAAACCTATGACACTCGCGTCTCGTACGTTATTATCTGCAGGAAAAAGTTACTCACAAATCGAGAAAGAGCATTGGGTATTATTTTTGCAGTCACCAAATTTTATCGATTTGTGCATGAAGATATTTTGTGTTGCAAATACACCACTGCCAACGATTTATCGGTAAAAAAAGATAAACAACACTTACTGCAAACAGACTGCTAAGATGGCTTCCATTCTCCTCAATTACAATGATAAAATTGAGTTTATCCCATCGACAAAAATAGTCTGATGATGAATTATCTAGACTTATCGCAAAATATACTGAACTCCTTGAAGACACAGTGATTCCCCTCCTATAAACTGAAGTAGAAGTAAAAAACAATACATTGTATAGCTCAATTAGGAAGCTTCAAGGAACAGTAAAAAAAAAATAATAAAAAAGGTACTGAACGATTATTAAAAAATAAAAATTGAAAATAAAATTAAATTAAAATGGAAGTGTATTCAATTTGTGATGAAGTAGTTATGTACAGCGATTAAGTTGTTATTCTTGCAGCATTACAGAAACAAATACTAAAAGACTTTCATGTCGTCACCCGGTAATTTCAAGAATAAGAAGTATCATGAGAAGCTTTGTTCATTGGTCACGTATGGACAAAGACATTGAAAACTATGCAAAGGTTATGCTTTAACAACGAAGACACTTCTTAAAAAGTTCATACCCAAGCCAAAAACTGATTGACCGTGGTCTACGACCTATATAGATTTTCCTGGCCCACTAGATAGTTTCTATTACATAAATAGTGATAGACAGTTTCTCAAAATGGACGGCAATATTAAAATTAAAATTAAAAACAACCACTGAACTAACCATTAGTTTTTTACATAAATAGTTCGCTATGTTCGAGGTTGTTGACTGTATTGTATCAGAAACCGGAACGGAATTCACGTCTAGTAAATGTTAACTATTCAGTCAAACATTTGTAGTAGAGCATATCACGATCGTGCCGTACCGTGCGAGATGCCATGCTCAGGCAGAACGATTCCTGGATACGTTCAAAAGAGCGCTTCACAAAGTGAGGAGTACATCTACCGAGAAGAGCATTCAAAGATTATTTGGAGGTATATAGGATAACCCCAAATAACAATAGTCCATTTTCCATGACGCCAGCACATTCAATGTTTGCAAGGAAGATTAAAACAGTGTTTTATAGATTATTGCCAACTCATACAAAACCAGGACGTCAACAAAATGCTACAAATGAACGGTTCAAAGAACGGTTCAATAGCTGCTGATGCTAGTTATAATTCGGTAATGAGTAATGGAAACAGTCTAACAGCGACTTTACAATAGTAAACTCATGGTTCCTGAAATAGACAATATGTAAAAGACTCCCAGACAATGCTGAGTAGGGGCAGAGGGAAATTGATTTGAAGAGATTACAATAATAATAATCATAATAATCATAATAATAATAATAATAATAATAATAATAATAATAATAATAATAATTATAATAAAATAATAATAATAAAAGGGAAAAACAGAAAAAAATTCACTTTTGTATTTGTCTTATGTTGCTTTCAATCCGATACATCACCGTTGTAATAGTATTTTACAAATCATCTCTATCGCTGTATTTCTTTTTCTCTTTCTCTCTCTCTCTCTCTCTCTCTCTCTCTCTCTCTCTCTATATATATATATATATATATATATATATATATATATATATATATAACACAACGCTTCAATCGAACTACATTCAAACTTTTATATATATATATATATTTACACTTATATATATATATATATATATATATATATATATATATATATATATATATATATTTACACTTTCCTGAGAGCTCACCATACATCTTTTCGACTTCAGTCCAATCTGCCTACATTTGAAGCCACACAACTTCGTCTCATTCGAAATTCAAATAACTTTTAATTAATAACAGGAACATTCTACACTACGACTTGAATGTAAAAATCTTGAAAATCTTAGACGCCTTGTACATAAAGACGATGTTGCTGCCTTGTGCCTGTTTTACAAGTACTTCAATGGATTGTGCTCTGATGAGCTTGCTGCTCTGGTACCACCAGGACGTAAATTCACTAGACCAACCCGACAATCTGCCAAATCCCATCCATTCACTGTGGAGGTCCCCAGATACCGAATAACTTTCTACTCCAAAAGCTTCTTTCCTAGTGCTGCTGGACTCTGGATCTTCCTCCCTGCTCCCTGTTTTCCTGACGGTACTGACATGCAGAAATTTAAAACTAATGTAAACAGACATCTCGCTGCACAGCTCCCAATTTAGGTTGACCCCCCAAACTCTCACCCTTTTTCTCAGTAGCCCTTTATGTCTACAGTGACGGCCTGCCTTGTTTGGGGTGAACTATGTTCAAAAATATATATATATATTAATTATTACGAATCGAGACAAAATATTTTAAAGCGCCTAGATTAGAAATTCACTAAAAAAACAACCTTTTATAACATGATAAATGTTTTATTCTAAATATTGTAAATTTTTATTAGCCACGTATATAGCATGTGATTACGTTCCAAATACGGAATGTCATCAACTGTCTCTTTCAATCACTTATGTAGTGCATCACCATAAAGCTTACATAATAAATCTGTTATTATCGTAAAAACAAACCAAAAACTCAGTTCTCTCTCTCTCTCTCTCTCTCTCTCTCTCTCTCTCTCTCTCTCTATCTATCTATCTATCTATCTATCTATCTATCTATCTCTCCCTCTCTCTCTCCCCCTCTTTCTCTCTCCTTCATTTTCAGCGTATGTAGAGCAACATTAGGAATTTCAGCACTGACACAAATTTAAAAACGTAATTTTACTTCGGATTCTCTGTAACATAGCGATGGAGTTCAATTTGTTTTGCAAGTTGGTGTAACATCTTATACAATTGGTTAAATATTATAGAAGATTAAAACCTTTTTAATAACAATAGTTGAATCTAGAAAAACTGAAACTCGATAGATACATCAGTCTCCAGATCTCAATCCGACGGATTTTTCCTGTTGGTATACGCTTTTTTTCTTCTTATCTTTCCGTTTTTGCTAGAGATGGGGCATCCTACCGGATGCCAGACATTCACCAGCTATTTCAGACACTCCCGTCTAGAGACTTTTTTTAAGATTCTAATCGTCCCTTTGTATTTCTCTTGCACTCGGGTCACCGGGTATACTCACCAGATAGCTTTTGAAATTCTTTTTCATTAGTCCTGTTGCTCCTATAATTACTGGTATGATGGAGATTTTCCCAAGATTCCAGTTTCTTTTCATCTCGTACATAATACCTTGGCATTTCGTAATCTTTTCCCTTTCAGCTCTGTTTAATCCTGCATCATTGGAGACACTGACTTCAACTAGGGTGTCTACTTTCTCCCTTTTGTTCCATATTACGATGTCAGGTTTAACAGCTTCGTTTTCTAGATATGTAGCTGTAGGGATTACATAGTCATAGTGGATAGTGTATACATTATTTCCAACTGTTCGTTCTGGTATATGCTCCCAGGACTTGGATATACGCTATAATAAAATGTGAAATGTTTACCCAAAGAGCTTTGTAGACGTTAAAGGGAGCAATAATTTGTGACATAATACAGTTATAATATGCGAGAATACCTGTTTTATCTTTTTAATACTCGATTAGAAGAAACCATTGATCCGAGACTGTTTTTTTGTGAATAAAATTCACATGATTTTTACATGCTAAATTACAAACTTTATATTTCAAAATGCTAATATGTGTGTCTGCATTAAAAATTAATTAGTTATTATACACTATTAATATAGAGACTATACATACTTATATATACACATATATAGACACACATATACATATATATATATATATATATATAAATTTATAAAGTGGTGTACTAAAAGCGAATTTTTAGGAAAGGTAAAACCTATTGTGAAGAGTATACAGCTCAATATCCAGGATAGAGCAGGTAGATATGAAGAAGAATAGAAAGGAATTAGAGAAGCAAAAGCCAAATCAAAATTCAATTCAATTGCTCAGAGCAAGGTATATTCCGCAAAAAGGCAATTTATTCAAGTTAACTTGAATAAATTGCCTTTTTGCGGAATATACCTTGCTCTGAGCAATTGAATTGAAATTTGATTTGGCTTTTGCTTCTCTAATTCCTTTCCATTCTTCTTCATATATATATATATATATATATATATATATATATATATATATATATATATATATATATATACATAGAGATATACACACAAATATATAACACATTTTTCAATAAATCCCGGGCCTGATATATTGATATTGCCACTGATAAAAAAATCCAGATGATCTTATAAAGTACTAACCTTCAAGTAGAAGTGTCAACATTTGAGCCTAATCGGATTATTAGTTTACAAATTATATCTATATAAGTGAATCTCCTGCTGCAAGTTTTTTTAAAACAATGGCAAATCTGAATTTTGTGGGTTGATGAAACTTTCTTTCTGATGAGAAAAAAACTGTTCAAGCAAAGAAATTGCATGATAAGTGTTATTCAGACTCTTCTCCGTCGGAAACAACGGGTAAGAGGTGGTGTGCTGATTTTTGTACAGACACAAATGATGCTGAACACTCAAATCGCCCAGATTCAATTGTTGTCCCGGAAAACATGTTAAAAGTCGACAAACTCGTTTTGGACGATCGTAAACGGAAGTCGCGTGAGTTCAAGATATTTCAAAGCTATTTATTCAACATTTTGTATGAACATTTTTGAATAAGAAAGCTGTGTTCAAAGTGGGTACTACGTTGCTCACAGTTGATGAATAACAACAAGGTGTTGATGATTCAAAGCTTTGTTTGCATGTTTCAACGCAGCAAAAAGGGTTTTTTCGTCAATATGTGAGACTGGATGAAACATGGATCCACCACTTCACTCCAGATTTAAATCAGTAGTCAGCTGAGTGGACAACAGCAGACGAAAGCCGTCCATAGTGACAAAGGACGCAAAGATTAGAAGACAATGTTTTGGCCTTCCGTATTTTGGAATGCGTTAAGTATTTTGTCCATCGATTACATTGAGAAAGTCATTTTCATCAAGAGCGAATATTGTATAGTATTAGTGTTGCGTTTAAAGAAAGAAATCGCAAAAAAACAACCACAAATAAGAAAATGTACTTTTTCACTAACACACCGCAACGTGTCACAAGTCGATCGTAACGATGACAAAGTTACATAAAGTGCACACACCTATTGCCCAGCTCTGGCGTCCAGCGACTACTGGCTGTTTGCAGATTACAAAAGGATGCACCAGCGAAAGAGATTTAACTGCAATAAAAAAGGGATATAGGAAACTAACAGTTTTTGTGTAACATTTTTACTTAAAATCATATTTTACTGCATTTCTAATAGTTTATTTGTCTACCTCAAGTTCAATTGTCATTTTTCTCAAAGATTTGGTTGGATGCTTTATGATTTTGGATTTGAAAACTTTAATAAAAGTGTTATTACGTTTATTGTTTATTCCTCCACCTCCAGACTTCATCGTAATAGTTTGGCTCTAGATCATTCTATTCTTTACAGTATAAACAGAATTATGGACACTCCAACTATTCTTTAAATCTCCTTTGGTGTAACGAGTGCAGTCAACAAAACACAGCTTATTTGAGGTTTGCTTACCTGATTACTCATATAGGCAAAAGTTACTGAAAAAGTAAATATAATCGTGTTAGGTATGATTATGCCATCAACATATGCTACTATTCAAAACAATTGATTTAGTGCCAGCTTAAAAACAACTACTTAACATTCATTGTAAATTTTGCTTCACAACCCTGTATTTTCCTAAATATTTAGTACTTTGGAGTATTTCAAAAGGTTATTAGGTTGCAAAATATGGTCACACCCGCCTATTTGAGAATTAAAATATTTCAGATTTGCATTAAATTTTCTCCATTGTCATTAGACCCCCAGCTCAGATTTCTTAAATTTCAATTACTTCTTAAGACTCTTTAGCTAAAGTCTAAAATTTAAAATATTTTCTAGAATCCAAATCATCTAATGGATTTTAATAAAAATTGGAATAACAATTTTAGGTTTATTAGCATAATAACTTGATTTGAATTTTTGCAAGAGGCCCTGTCGGGGAATTGATTATAACAATTCCTTGGAGAAGTATTCTTCTATTATATATATATATATATATATATATATATATATATATATATATATATATATATATATATATATTATTCGCCTATGTGGTATCGCGAGGAAAAATAAGCATTCTCTTATATAAGTAATTATTTGAATTCACTACTATAAACAGTAGTTCGAGGCCAAAAGACAAGAAAGGCATCGAATTGTTAGAGAAGCATTAGTATAAGCGTATCATCTTATAAAAAAGAGATGACGTTAATGAATAAAGTCAAATTGTAACTAGAAGTTGTTTTATTAGTTAGGCCAAACAATTATTAAGCGATATGTTATACCTATAATCATATAGAGTTAGGTATATGTAAATGTTCATATATTTCCATGTATACTATTCACTCTTAAACTAGTGAACCGATCATTACGAAGTTTAGAACACAGCTGCTAGGCATAAGGATAGGTGACGTAGATTATATTTAGTTTAATTTCCCTTGATACAATATGGACTTAGAAAGGATGGAAGCCCTTTTTGAAAATAAAAATACCTCCGATTTTTGTAAAAATTATAACAATAGGTATTAATATTTTTGTAACATTTTAACAATAGGTATTTATATTCCCCAAATCTCTGTTTCTTTGGAGTATTTAAAAGGACTTTAGAGTGTATATTATGGGCATAACTGTCTATTTTAAAATTTAAATATTTAAGATTTGCATTAAATTTTATCTATAGACACCAATCAAGTAAGATTCCCGAATTTCAATTTCTTTTAAGTTCCCTTAAGCAAAAGCTTTAATTTTTTACTTTTTCTATGAAAAAGAGATTTTACTCATGAATGTAACAAGGAACCTGTTTTTATATGGATTGGTGTATTTCAGTATGTATGTGTTAGTATGCTAGCTTATTAGATATAAGTGCCATACTAAATTACCTTGTGAGGTGTGCACACGTTGGTTAATTATATCAGAATATGATATATAATAGAAAAAACGCAGATTGTAATTGTCCAATCTTCACATATTTTCTTTCTAGATATGTCGGCTATTACGAAAAAAAGTAGGTGTGTATATTTATGTGTTTGCATGCATTATAAGGGCGGCCACTTTCCTTGTATATATCTATGTGTGTATATGAGTATATACGTATATACATGTTTTGAAACGTTTTAGACTTAAACATTTATTATCTGATACTATTATCATCTGATATATTATGTTTCTCATGTACATATAGATATATCTGTATATGAGTATGTATGCATATATATATATATATTTATATATATATATATATATATATATATATAATTAATTAAAGTAGATTCATTGAGCAAATCCAAAACCATCTAAGAAATTTAGTAGAAAATGTATAAACGTATATATTTAAATCATATAGTACATATATATTTAAATAAATTAATACATGTAAATATATATATATATATATATTTAAAAGTCTTTAAATATTTTTAAATGAAACTACATATAAATATAAATAATAATATTAATACATAAAACTATAATTGACTAAATAAGTAGTGTAATGAGTTCGTCCGAATGCTATTTTGTAAATAACGGATACATTTTCTTTGACACGGACGAACAACACAAGTAGGACATTTTTTAATAACAAAATTAGTTAGCAAAAACTTAATCTAGAACAAAAACCTAGATAAAATATCTGGAACGTTTTCGTTCTTGTTTTTAAGGATATTGGGGTCTGATCAACTCTGCTGGGAAGCCATGAGATAAAATACTGTTTTGTTTTTAAATTCCTGAAACAGTTTTTCATCATGAACAACTGATGGTCCCTTAAATAATGTTAAGATCAGCGTAATTTCTTGGAAGTAAACTAATATAATATTTTAAAGCGTTAATTTACTTACAAGCAAAGTGGTTTTCTTATGATGGACTAGGAGTGTTTTTTTATGTGGTTTTAATGGTTGAAAAACTTTCAAGACAATATCTATTTGTGTGTGTGTTTGTTTGTTATGGCTAAATATTGATATATATATATACATTAAAATCCCAAAATAATTTATTTTCAAATACTAAATAAATCGGGATTTTCTTGTAGTGTTTAACTTACACTTGGATAGAAAAATGTGTGTGTAGATCGTTAATAATGTTTAATAATAGTTTCATATTCATACATGCATATATAGCGTAATAGAACAAATCTGTACGACAGGTTAATATGTGTTTGTGTATGTATACGGATAAAAAAATAATATCTGAATCTGTGCGGTTGTCATGTGTTGGTATCGTATGATTTTGACGTCATGTTGTATCCCGTTAGGATGAACAATTTTTTAAAAATTACGACCGAGTTAGCAGTACGTCAGTAGTCGTTTATAGCTTCGTAATCTTATTTGAAAGCCGGGAAAATTTAAGTAATGATATTCCCATCGTCCTCTCTTGCTTCAGAATAGATTGCAGAATAGATTGAACTAAATAAAAAGGATATAATAAAATAAATAAACAAATATCAATCGTTATATGTAAAACTAAATTTAAGCAAAAGGCATATTATTATATATATACATTCATATATATATATATATATATATATATATATATATATATATATATATATAAATATAAATATTCATTTTAAGTAAATAATATTAAATTATTTTTATCGCTCTCATCAGTGTAGGGATTCTAATCGCAGACGGTAGCACGGTTCGAACCACTGCCACAGAATCAACCTAGACTCCTTTAAAAGTTATGAAGAAATTATCTTGTAAAAAAAGCTTTTCTATTTCGTGTAATAAAAAAGAAAATTTGTGATTATTTTTTAGTTAAGAAAGAATTCATAGGTAAGGAATCATAATCGATTTACTTTTTTGTAACAACAACACCACAGAATTCGTAAAATAGTATTAAACGTTTCTGTGATATTAGTCAAAAAAGAATTCGTAAAATGATATTAAACGTTTCTGTGGTGTAAGTCAAAAATAAATTCGTAAAATGCTATTAAACGTTTCTGTGGTGTTAGTCAAAAATAAATTCGTAAAATTCTATTAAACATTTCTGTGGTGTTAGCCAAAAAGTAATTCGTAAAATGGTATTAAACGTTTCGTGGTGTTAGTAAAAAAGAATTCGTAAAATGCTATTAAACGTTTCGTGGTGTTAGTAAAAAAAAATTTCGTAAAATGGTATTAAACGTTTCTGTGGTGTTAGTTAAAGAAAATTCGTAAAATGGTATTAAACGTTTCTGTGGTGTTAGTTAAAGAGAATTCGTAAAATGGTATTAAACGTTTCTGTGGTGTTAGTCAAAAAACGAATTCGTAAAATGGTATTAAACATTTCTGTGGTGTTAGTCAAAAAACGAATTCGTAAAATGGTATTAAACGTTTCTGTGGTGTTAGTAAAAAAGAATTCGTAAACTGGTATAAACAGTTTCCCTACTTGTTTTTAATTTGATAAAATGTCTTTAAAAGTCAGTAAGAGATTATCTTTTAAAAGGTTATTTTCTATTTCGTATAACAAAAAAGAAAATAGTTTACTGTTCTATTTTAGTGAAGAAAGAAATCGTAATCAAATGAAATCATTTGAAGATTTCATATTTTATTTTAGAAAGAAAAATAGTCCTTAAAAATTATTTGTACCTATGCAGTTTACGGACAGTGCTGAAATAATAACGTCATTATTTAGAAACCCATTCTGAACATGTAGAGTGTGGTTTAGTTAAATATTCTGTACTTGCACCTAAGGATTTAATAAACAAAAGATACATTAAAAAATTAATTTAACTTGAAAATCCTATCTAAGAAATAGTTTGTAATCAATTTTGTTTTGAGTTAATCGGTTTTGTTTTTGGTAAAAGAACATCCGTAAAAAGGTAAAAACGTTTTTCTGTGTTTTTTTAGTTTAATAACACGTCTTTAAAAGTTATTAAAAGATTTTCTTGTTTTTATGTTTTTATTTCATGTGATAAAAAAGAAAGAAGTTTATTTTTATTTTAGTTAAGAAAGATATCATTTTTAAAAGATAATAATCGATTTACTTTTGGTTATAGTTTAAACAAAAACGGTCGTTTAAAAAGAAAGCTGTCGGTTAAACTTAGTTATCGTATTTGTCGTTTTTTTTTAATCTTAATACTTGTTTTTTTTTATTAACTTACGATAAACCAAGGTGTCAGGCTAAGACGCCATGTTTAATGCGATTTGATTTTTATCGGTAATTCATTCCAGTATTCTGACGAGCGATTCAATATATTATCAATTGCAAGATGCCACTTCTGAAATGACATGATTCCGATATTCCGTTATCCCTTGATTAAATTCAGGAAGCCAAGTAGAATATTAATATAAATAATAGAGAATGGTTCCATTATAACACAGATATATATATATATATATATATATATATATATATATATATATATATATATATATATATATATATATATATATATATATATATATATATATATATATATATATGAAAAAGAAAAATCCAAGAGATATTTTTTATATATATTCATCAACGTTTCGTCTTTATTGTAAGACTTCCTCAGGATGATAATTTTAAGAAAAATGGCATGCAAGTACATCGAAATATTGTGTTGACATGATGGGTTGATGAGAAAAAGTAGTAGCCGTGACTACTAAGAAAGCTGGACCAAGGTCCGGGCTAGAGAAGTCAGTCAGTGGAAGAGTATGAAATGAATGTGGACGGCTTTTTCATTTTCCATTACGTCGACTTACTCTCATCCTTCCTTTCTCATATATATATATATATATATATATATATATATATATATATATATATATCGACTTCTTACCCTGTAATACGCCTGCACTAATCGTATATATATATATATATATATAATCGTATGTATATATATATATATATATATATATATATATATATATATATATATATATATATATATATATATATTGACTAGAACCAGTATTTCACGTCGATTAACTTGCCACCTGACCTCCCCTCAAAGCTCTATTTACAAACACCTTACAGCACATAACATCTCCATAATTTTAGAAATGTCTTAACCGGTAGTACATCCATCCTTGCTGTGTCATTTTGCGGTATTCGCCTCCCCATAATGGAAGCATTGTTCATTCAATTAAAAAAAACCAACATAAATCATGCTCGTTATGAGGGGTGCGAAGGCGTGTTGAAATTCTGTTGAATGTTTTTAATGTTTTTAATCACATGGAAACGTCTTCTTAATAAATTCACCAATTTTATTTTGCATTGATCAATCATCCGCCTGAAGACGACCAATGATGGTCGAAAACGTTTGCGTCAAATATGGAGATTTCCTACACTCCATGGTTAATAGTACAAGATCTATCGTTTGACGAATAGAAAGATTGGATCACAAAAGGAATAAACAAAAGTTGGCACTCCTATTCAACCACATATATATATATATATATATATATATATATATATATATATATATATATATGAGTACGAGTACCAGTCAACATACGAGAAATTGGGACTGGTACTCATCACCTGGATTAATATTCAGTCAACCCTCTGGATGCCTTTCCTGATTATGTTTTTCAAATTGTATGATTTGGATGGATTATATAGATTTAACAAAAAAGTATGTTTTTGGGTTGATATATTTGATGTTATATATTTGTATGTATTTTTGTATATATTTTTATATATTTTCAAAGTTTAATTTTATAACCTGTAGTGGTATAACTGCGGTAATGGTCCTCTGAAGAGAAGAATTATCTTTGAAAACTCATGAGCTAAGGGCTTTAAGATACTTTGCTTGAACTTTGAATTCTAATAAAATTTGATTGACACCTTATTTTATTACTTAATTTTATATTATAATATTAATGCTCTATCCAGTATATTGAGCTTCAGTTCTTATCCGGATGTTTCACTAATTATAAGATATTAGTTGACGCTTATATCTTTTGTTGGATTGCTTCATACATATATATATATATATGTATATATATACATATATACATATATATATGTACATGTATACATATATATATATATATATATATATATATATATATATATATATATATATATATATCGAATTCTTACCCTAGAATAAGCCTACACTAATCATATATATATACATATATATATATATATATTTATATGTGTGTGTGTGTGTGTGTGTAAATTAAATAGAAAAAGAGGAAGACCTAAAACTCAACGTTTCGCCCAGCTGTTGCGTCGGCTTTATCAAGAGCGAAAAGGCCTATGCAACAGCTGCCCTAACTGTTGAATTTTAAATCTTCCGTTTTTCCTTTTTAATTCATACCGGCGAAGTTTTTATCTTTTTATTTGACATAAATATCAATACATATAAAATTAATATATATATATATATATATATATATATATATATATATATATATATATATATATATATATATATATATATATATATATATATATATATATATATATATATATATTAATTTTCAGTAAATAATATTAAATTATTTTGTACTTACATACGCCAGCATTTCAAGCTTTCGCTGTAATCAGTGTAGGGAATTATTATTTCAGACGGTCGCACAATCCGAGCCCCTGCCACAGAATCAATTTAGACTCCACAAGCAAGCGTCATAACCATTAGGCCATAAGAAATTAACATGTCAAGAAGGGAATTTAAGTTCTATTTATCTGAAAGGCCGCATATCCTGAAAGACTGACTAGAGATTCTACAAACGTTGTCGGAATATTCATTATATATATATATATATATATATATATATATATATATATATATATATATATATATATATATATATATATATATGTATACCAGTTGAACAGTTATCTCTACACTGAAGATTCTGCAAAGATGAAACGTATGTGTATGTGGATAATAATGAAATATTTATTATCAAATAATTTTATATATATATATATATATATATATATATATATATATATATATATACCAAGAAAAAAACATATACATAGGACATAGGTTTGACTATCACGACTTTGTCGAGAAGATTGACGATGCATTTGTCTGATACTAGCGCCATGGCCCAACACTTAACTAACGACCATTCCTGCTCCCGATCGGAATTCAGAAAACTCTTTGTAGAAAATACCAAAATCTTAGAATATAGTACTAACAAACAAAAAATCTATATATTAGAAGCCTTATATATAAACGAAAAAACCCTAATTAATAGAATTAACTTTAATATCAGTATAATATACTAAAATGTCTATAGTTCTAACGATAGTTTCGTACTTATTACATAATTCCCGCTAAAACATTCTATAATACTAACTCATTGTCTGTACCTGATTAACCTCATTACCCTTAAGATGGACCTGGATGGGTCTGAAAGTACTTGGAAGACAAATCTAAACTATGGTAAATACATCAACCAATTCCCCTCCGAAGCTAAGATCCTGATTCGGACTATTGAAAGTATCTATCAAAGTATATCTAGACATAAGTTGTCTTTTATATTCAACAATACTTGCCTGCAAGGGAAGATGCTGCCTATATATATATATATATATATATATATATATATATATATATCCACAGCCAGAGTTTTTCATTGTATCACAGCTTTTCCGTATCACCACAAACATCTATGTCGTCGTAATTTGACAGACCCAGCTTATTCACGCCGAGATAATAATCGTAATTAAATATCTGTTAAATATGAATTTTTTAAATTGCTTTTATTTTATGCTACTGCATTTTTTATTGAAATAAATAATCAATTAACTAAATAAAAAAAAATACTAATGTGTAGGTCACATAGTTGTTTTATAATTCTTTTAATATTGATATGAGTTGTCCTTTAAAAAAGTGCTTATCTTTCAAACAGTTAGAAAAGGGTCGTTATTGTTGATTGCGTGGTGATTCTTATATTTTTATAAGTAAATGACAGGTTTATGGTTTTAAGTGATAATCTACGTTGCAACAAATGACGGATTAAGGTTTTTATTTCACGTTCGGAGGAAAATATACGAAACGTGTATTTTGATAGAAGTTAGAAGTAAGAAGAGGTTTACTATTCGTATCTTTATATTTCATCTAATAAAGCATTCTCGAAAGTTTTCATAGATTTGTTGGAAGAGACTTTTATCATAGAATGTACTCACCATCTAAATGTCACCTCCTGAGATCTGATAATTTGTTAAACGATAAGGAAAAAATCAACTATAAATGAACAAATCAAACAGAAGGTGAGAGAGGGGGAGAGAGGAAGGAACTAAGAATGTGTACTGAAAAATATATTATAAAAAAATGTCTTACAAGCAAAGTCTGTTTGTGACTTAACAAAATTTAAAAAAATAATCTATCTTTGTTGTTTACGTCACGAGAACGGTTATACAAGTAAAACTTTCGGATGCAAAAAGATGTGTAAAATAGCGTTTGCGTTTTTTCCCGCCAAATTTATTGCTCAGCAATTGGTCTATATTAGAAGTGCCTGGACCACCCAATCAGGCTATTTTAAAGAGAAGGAAGGTAATATATTTTTATGGTATGCTTTTTACAGAGAACACTAAAGGGATAGAGGACACTAAAGGGATTCTCAGGAAAGTTTTTATAAGTCTTCTTGTGCTACATCACACTCTATCAATGGGTGTATCAATCCTTCATAACCCGTGTCGCCGCTCATCGTCGTCTCCATCATCACCATCATCGTTGTTAACCCAGGCTTATTTTTTGTCTCTTGATAAAGTCACGCAGACACTTGTTTATTTTATAAGAAACTTCGCATGCGTGTGAAAGAGATCGGATACAGCGATGGACAGATAGTCTGTCTCACTACATCAGCCGTCTGACGCGTGTCGTCTCTATTTTGGGGCAGCATGCAAACACTTCTTTCTCGTTCAAGTCTTGCCAGCGTTTTTATAACATTTTGTCAGTGGTGGCGGGCAGTTTTAAAGGTGGCTTTGGTTTCAGAGCATCTATTCCGTTGAAAACAGTTGAAACAGATGGTTCTTTTGAGTAATTGCGGTGGCACATCCATGGGTGTTCCATGGTTGGCTGTTTGGTCTCTACTAGGATATTAGATTGCATAAAAATCTCAATACCAGCGATTAACTATCCAAAGATATCGGATGCGACACAGGGTACATTCTTCTTGAAAAGTGAACATAGAGGAATTTCAGAGATGGAACATCTGAAGCTATCAACAAATTAACTCTACGATGAAAAGTGGTCAAGCGACTCTATATCCAATCAAAAGAGGATACGAATATTAAGGGATTTTCGTTTCAGTATCTTAATGGAAAACCACCATTTCCTATAATTTGAGATGTTTAATAAAGTACGTAAATGATGTACTGACTAGTTGATCGATCATACATAACCCATAAATAGATTAATAGTTTCCTGAAATAAACTTCTATGATTTTCAATTCATTGTGTAAACGATGATATTCTATCCTTTGAAGCAAACATGCTTTCGGCAAAACTAACGTTCTAGTTTATATTGCAAAGCTCGGTATACACGCACTATGCATATATAGTGAGGTATGTATATATGTTTATATATTTGTATATATAAGATTCATTTTTGAACTAATTAATCGACCATTATAAAATTTGGAAAACACAACTGCTAGGCATAAAGCTTAATAATGTGAGCTATATTAAGTTTAATTTTGTTGCATGCAAAGGGGACACAATTGTAAAAATTCAGATACCTCCGTGTTTTGTGAAATTTTAACAATAATATTTAGACATCAAATAATACATATTCTCCAAATTCCAGAAGAAGGAAGACGCCATGATTGGTGCGTACATTTTGTGACAGGCATCACGAATATGCGGAAATACCTGACGGAAGCTGACAGATTGATGTCACCAATGCGAATGATATCACGCGCTATCAACACAACCACGAATCGGTTAACAGTTCATTTCTTCTCTCTGCATAAAATAAACATGATCGTTAAAAAGTGATTGCCCACTGATTAGTGACGTTGGTGGTTTGTGTTGCTATAAAATGGTTTTGTCTGTTCAATTTGTGGCAGATGAGGTAGAGAGAACCAAATGTTCACCCTGCGGCGTCCAAATGAAAAGAGTTTAAAAATAATTTACAGGCAGGTGGCTCCACGCAGCATTTCCGATAAAATTAATAAATACTAAACTGTATTAAAAATGCTTTTTAGGGGCATAGTATGGACGCAACCTCCTATTTGAAAATTCAAAGATTTCGAATTTGTATCAAAGATTCCCTGAATTCTAATTTCTTTTTAAGACCCCCTTAAGTTTAAACATTAAATGTTATGACATTTTCTAGAATCTAAGTCATGTAATGGATTTTGATCAAAATTGGAAAAAGCATTCTAGACAAACGGTTTACTATCATTATATCGTGATTTTCTGTCTTTAATTAATTATATATATATATACATACATATATATATATATATATATATATATATATATATATATATATATATATATATATATATATATATATATATATATGAGGTTAATCCAACAAAAGATATAAGAGGCAACTAATATCTTTAATTAGTGAACATCCGGATAAAACTGAAGCTAAATATACTGGATAGAGCATTAATAGCCTAATATAAAATGAAATAATAAAATAAGGTGCGAATCAAATTTTATTAGAATTCAATGTTCAGGCAAAGTACCTTACAGTTCTTAACTCATGAGTTTTCAAAGAAAATTCTTCTCCTCATTACCGCAATGACATTACTGCAGGTAATGAAATTAAACTTTGAAAATATATAAAAATATATATAAAAATTCATCAAAGTATATAAAACATCAAATATATCAGCCCAAAACATAAGGAGAGATAAAAATGGTGCAAAACAGTTATGTTTGAGGAATTAATGTTACTCATCTTAGAGCGGCTTATTCTTTGAGTTATATATGAAAATCAGACTTTTTTATATTAATATATAATCTATAATTTTCCTACATCGATGCGAAATTTGAACATTAATAATTACTAACAAGTAGTGACACTACGTGTATTGGAGTAGAATATCAAGGGAGGCGCAATAGCGCTCTATCCCTTAATAGACTTCAAAAATGACCTATGCTGGAAATCTCATTTCTTTAATCAATCATAACTCAAAAACCAATAAACCAAATTAGTTAAAACTTTGCACAAAATTTGTATTTGATAGGTTCTATAAGTGTGTAGAATGTCAGCATCATTAGTCAAGGCAACCCAGAGATCCAGAAAGGTCAGCCATGATTTTGTGTTATCCGTGTGTACGTACGTACGTAGTACGTATGTGCCACCCTGTATCTCATCAACTATTTGATGGATTCAGCTGATTTTTGACAGAGATAGAGGTTCTAGGGTCTAGTTGATGGCATTTTAATTTCAGTTTACCATATACCTTAGTTTTCCAGAAAACCTTTAAAATGACCAGGCATAGCCTTTACAAAAGTAGTGACATTCCATGATAAATGCTAGTATACTAAAAGCATATGCCCTTAATAGGGTTAAGATAAAAATTCATATACACTAAATGTACAAAAGCAAGGAAATTTCTAAATGTTTACACTTTTATTGTCATTAAGGATATGCGAGGACAACAGGGCTATGTATTTTACTGGTAGGAATATTTCTTCAGCGCACCTCACACACTTCATCAACTCATGCATAGAGATTTATGCTGTATACCCTTAATGACAATAAAAGTGTAAAAATTTGGGAATTTCCTAGCTTTTGTACATTTAGTGTATATGAGTTTTCATCTTAACCCTATTAAATAAGTGACGCTAAGACATGCGTTGGTAAATGCATTAAATAAAAAACAAAAGCAGAAAATAACAGTGAGCGTCTAGAAAAGGACAATAGAAAAAAAGGAACGAAGATAAAACAGTCTGAAAAGGAACAAGTGAATAAGACTAGTATTTAAATTGTGATTATGCGTGTATACCGTTGATTTATTGCTATTAGAATAGGCGAGGGGAGCTATAAAAACTTACAACGTTATATATTATCATGATCTTCAGTAAAAAATGTCTAATTTTCATAAATAAATGTAGGGATGGGTTTCTGATATTCCCTGTTGTTTATAATGGACTCTTCCAATATTTTTACTTTCATTTTTATATTACCTACGACTACTAATAAATAAAGTAATATAAAGAGAGAGACGTAAGCGAGAGTTATAGACGACGTATATAATAAAAGCACGGTTTAAACACCATAGAGTGAGAGAAGGTGACAGCCCTAGATAGAAAGTTAATAACAGATTTATCACTTGATGAATTAATTGCAAATTACAGTTTATTAGAACAAGTAAAATGTAAGGGTTTTTTTAAAATCAATTGTAACTTAATTCCTAAATGCAGGAATATTTTAGTATGTATTTTGTGTGATTAAAATATATAGGAGTTTTAGGAAACAAACGCTGATTAACTCAATATTACCGTTTTAGAAACGATCGTAAGTCAAATATTTGTTGTATTTGAATTCTTGGAACTGATATGAATGATGAGCTAGCTTATTTATCTTAACTTATATATATATATATAAATGAATATTGATGTATTTATACCTACAGACGCTAGCATTAAAAGCTTATTGTTCTCATCAGTGCAGGAAAGTCACTATTTCAGACGGTCAGGAGGCGCGAACCCGGTTCACAGAGTCAGCTTATAATCTGCAAGCAGTCGCCATATCCACTTAGCTACCAGAAACTATCACGTGATTTAGGGAAATTAAGATCTATACGTCCCTAGGAGCAGATAGAAGATTAGTCTAGAGTGTTCTACGAACGTATTCAGAACTTTGTAATATATATATATATATATATATATATATATATATATATATATATATATATATATATATATATATATATATATATATATTAAATGATTATACCTACAAACGCTAGCGTTTCAAGCTTATTGCTCTCATAAGTGCAGGAAAGTAACAATTTCAGACGGTCGGGAAGCGCGAACTCGGTTCACAGAATCAGCCTAGAAGCTAAGCTGCCTGACACACACACACACCGATATATATATATATATATATATATATATATATATATATATATATATATATATATATATATATATATATATATAGGGCTGGGCACTTTCTAGCAGCTTTAATAACAAGCAGTACAAATAGCTATATGCACGATCCGAAGCACCGCTTCGTAAGATCACTCTTAACTGCCTGGTAAACAGTCGCCGATTAAGCTGTTTACATTTAAAGTTTCTATATATTTACTAACTAATTGGCGATGGCCTGACGGATAAGATCACCGACTGCGAATCAAAGGCGATTTGTGATCGGGGTTCGCGCCTTCCGACCGTTGAGAATTAGTTCCTAGACTGAAGATTGCGTTAGCATGAAACATCGATGTCTCTAGGTATTTTAAAAATAATTAATATTTATAAAAATATTATATATATATATATATATATATATATTGTTTCCTAAAACTCCTATATATATATTATATATATATATATACTAGCTGTAACTAGCCGTCGTAGCTCAGGAAGTCGATTCGTAACTATACTTTGGCCTTCGATTTGTTCCGAAATTGCTTTATATTTGACAGCTTAAATGCTTCATAATTCTTTTCAAAATTCGAAGTTTTCCTAAACTATTAACGAAAGCTTTATAATGCTTTACCAGAAATGCCGATGTGAGTTTAATCGCAATGAAAGCATTTGTTTAAATAATGTTTCGTTTTAGTACACGCGAAAGATAAATCTAAGAAAATGTATACATTCGCAAACATATACTTCTGACGCAAATCGAAACCGCTAACAGTGGATACAACTCAAGTACTCTATCCAATCAACTTCTGCCTCTTTCGCTAAAATAACACAAACATTTTACGTAAAAAATAACTGACAACGTGTGCCCCACCTCTATATTTCCCTCCATCTAAGCTCTCTGACCCACATGACATTGTCACACCTTCTGTCTGCCTGTCTGCCTGTCTCTCTGTCTGTGTGTCTCACTTTTTCTCTTCCCTTGGCAATGCCTGGTATGTTAAGTGGACGATATTTTTTTATTTTACAAACGTAAATAGTTCGGACCGTATTGCTTTGTATAATAGATAAACATTTTCATCAGAGGCAGTATACTTTTAAAAGCCATAAATAGAAGCTATGTTAAGATGAGTTATTCCTTTATAAATAACATGCAAGCTATAATAAGGAAACATAAAATAACAATATTAACTAGCTATAGGAAAACCAATAACAACAGCAGAAATTCTAGTGCTAACAAACCACGGAAGAAATTATAACACTAGAAATAGCACCTACTTATGCAACTGCAGAATCAGGGTCAATAGCCCGTGATGTAAAAACTGATTGACAAACAATATTGTATACAAAGCCATGACGCTCAACAAAATTAATAATATAGAAACCGTGTACACAGGCATTGCCGAAAACATATTCAAGACCAGGTGCACCTACCATGTGATGACATTTAGAAAAACAGTAGAAGTTTATCTATGTATGTATGGGATGAAATACAGAAACATCCCCATTCGCATAAAATAGAAAATCATAAATGTATCACCTGCTTGCGGTATAAACAGCAGGAATTGTCGTTTATCTGGAGGGAAAATACCAAATAATAAGCTCAAAATAAAAGTAAAAACTACTCAACAAAAAATATGAATTCATAACTAAAAGTAAAAACTACTCAACAAAAAATATGAATTCATAACTAAAAGAAGATATTTAAATAAATAAATCCTCTGCTACTTGAATCCCGATTAAATTTTAAACAAAAACATATTAGCGTTACTAGTTAAATCCACAGGTTAAAATTAATAAATAAATTTAAATAAAAATATACTTGTAGAATAAAAATCAATTGGCCAAATAATTAACAAATTTGTATATAAAACAGCAGAAATCAACTGCAATTGATGTCAAATATAAAAATAATGAAATAAAAGTTATTCCTTCTCATCCAGCAAAAGTAAAACCTAATCAATTAATGGGGAGTCACTCGATAAAAATCAGCAATCAGCGAAATGTAGCAAAAGAACACATTGATTACTTAAATAAAAAAAATGAAAACACGACTACACAGAAAACGAAAATTAAACAAGAACATAAGTCAGTCGTGAAACAGCATACCTTCGTCTGACAACGTAAGGATGAGCACAAAGTCTTATCTAGGGCGTACTACTCCATATTGTATGGTGTATTACCGAAATTATGCAATGGAAATGTTGATAACTAAAAGAATATTCATCTCATCAGTCTGAAATTCTGTATGGTGGTTATTGTTATCAAATAGCATCAGAATCCATAGATGGAATTTGGAAAAGAAATGAAACTTAAAATTTCGATCTTGACAAAACTTTTCAAGGTCAAAAGTTGAAGTCATATACGATGCGGGACTCCATTGAGTACAAGCGAAGTCGGGAGTCTTTACGATTAACAAAACCGAAGTGATCAGAAAAAGTGTAACTTTCACCCTTTCCGTTGATTTGACTTTTGCCATAGATATCCCAACATTAAATCAATTCTAAAGTAAGCCGTGATCGATATTTTCACCAATTTTAGTGATGATTGGTCAAGCGATGTAAATATTGGTCTGTACACAAAACAAACAAACATAGAAATAAACAAAGTCTATCACTAACATAAGCTCCTTGGCGGAGGTAGAAACCAAAGACATACGAGAAAAAAAAACAAGATTTTGTTTGGATTAAATAAATAGATCAAACTTCTGAAATGGGATAACTTCAGTGACCAAAAGTTTATATCTGCGTGACGATTACAAGAAACGAGCACTGCATAAAATAACTCGTGATTTAGATCGTGTTAGGCTGTTTGACAATCATTGAAGGCGTAAAACCAAAGGCAATGAATTAGTAAAATTCACATGATTTATACAAGTATTTTAAATTCTGTTTAAGAAGGGATTACGGACAGTATATAAGTACAAATACGGATATTCTAGCCGGTTTTAGCTGCTCTATCCTGGATATTGAGCTGTATACTCTTCACAATAGGTTTTACCTTTCCTAAAAGTTCGCTTTTAGTACACCACTTTATATATATATATATATGTATATATATATATATATATATATATATATATATAGTCATCCACATACAGACTGTTTCGCTGTTTCACAGCTCATCAGTGCGGCTAGATATATATCAAGCCGCCGAAATAAGTGTTAAAATTATCACTGTTTATTTAGCTATCCAGTGGTGGCCGAATGGTTCTAGGTGTCGGGATTTCAGTTGTTAAATACTCGTAGCCCGGGGTTACGAATCACGCGACCAGTAGTGAATAGTTATATCTCCATGCTGATGAGTCCTGATTAAAAGGACGAAACGTGTACGTACATAGATAATAAACAAAAGATATATATATATATATATAGAGAGAGAGAGAGAGAGGGAGGGAGAGGGGGAAAAGATATATAGAGATATCTAAATCCAAATCCATATAAGTGTATTTCAACGAACTAAATTATTTTTAGATCATATTTTAAATAAAGAGCATCTCAAAGATATTAAAGTTGTTTATAGCTGTTTCATGTCGATATTTATTTCTGGTCATGTAACATTTGATGACAAACCGTATGAACATTGCGTATCCTTTCTAGATTGCAAAATATGCACTTTGAAATTAAAATAATTTTAAATCTTACCGAGGCATTTGACAATGGATCTATCTTCTCTATCTCAATAAATTATGATTGATTGTAGTCAAATAAAATCACCTGTCACAAGAGGTCGGCACGATGCCTACAATATGATACGGCAATGGCAATCGTCACTATCGTCAATACGTGTTTCCGGAAACGCAACTCTCTTCTAAGAATATTCTTTTTAGATAAATGCATGAGATATGAAATGGGCGTAGAAGGTACTAACAACATTTAATAATGATTCATTTCTCGTTGTTATTATTATAAATATTACCGCATCGATGCCTAAAAAATACACACGTTCGTTTCTGTGCACGTGCAAAAATCGATGGGTTTGAGAAAAACCGGTCGTAGTCGTGAAAGATATCTGTCTGGGATAATATGGTGTAAAATCTCCGACTTTATATAAATCTAATGATGTGAACTAACGTTTCATTTTAGCGAAATATATTCGTTGTTTAGAGGATGCAAGGCTTTTAACTTGCTAACATGTTGCTACGCTTCAAGCTGCGATATTAATTGATGTATCGAGCATGAATTATCGGTTGAGCTCCTTAGTAGGGAAGCTTAAAGTTTACGCTTCGCGTTAAGTATTGCTCTTCATAATAAGAATCGAAATCTCTCTGCAACCAGTAATGTAAACCAATATAAAACATTATATTTTCCCTTACATTCGTTGCAAGGGCGATGTCATACGAGTAAGATCGCTGATTGATGTATAAGCGATTGTGTTTCGAATTTCAGCTCATTAAATCCCTTTCTCAAACACAATCATTGTAACGATAAGTTTGAAACTCAACTGAATGACGACAACATATCTTTGTACATTCTCATTAAGCTTTATAACAATAAAAATAATTACCGTAATAAATATATAAATGTATATATATATACATTTATATATTTATATATATATATATAGTTCAATTGATATATATATATATATATATATATATATATATGTGTGTGTGTGTGTGTGTGTGTGTGTGTGTAAAGTTAGATTTAATATTTATTACGATTATTATTTATTGTTACAAAAAAAATTATAAACATCTTTTTGGGGGAATATTTATAATTATATTATCTCCCTTGTTTAAATTTTTTTTTTTACCTCCCTTGATAATAAATAGGTTAGAATGATGTACCCTTTGGAAGAAAGTGATGATTGGAGATGTTTTATTCACAACCCGTCTGAAGACTTCGTCTAATTCTTGGATTACACAATCTGCACTTTGATGTGTAAATAATTTAAAATGTTACCGACGTATTCGATAATGGATCTGTGCTTGTGATTTTGTCTTGTTTTGATAGGAAATGAACTATTTTCTGCATTTGTTGGTTGTTTTGTCTTCGTACATACATAAAACGTTCTGTCGAGAGTCGCTGTTTGAACATATTTTATGAAACAGTGTATGACTAAAATAAATATCTATTGAAGCACTTGTAAACACCTTTTAGTATGCTGTTTATTTGGAATATGATTTGAAAATAATTTAAATTGTAAACAATACCTACATATACTAAGCTCTATCTCAACAAATATACAGCTTTTCGTTGTTTACAAGTTGATGATTCATCTTTGTAGTCAAGTCAAAAAGAATTCTCTATTTGACTTAAATTTGAGTGTGTGTGTGTCTCTCTCTCTCTTTCTCTCTCTCTCTCTCTCTCTCTCTCTCTCTCTATATATATATATATATATATATATATATATATATGTAAAGTTGTAAGCCTACCAACATTTGTAAAAATATTTTTACATATCTGATGAAAGCGGTGCACCGCTTGAAACGCGTTATATAAAATTATAAAATGATAAAATAACAAAATAATAAATAAACGTTGAAAAAAACATTTTACAAATGTTGGTAGCTTTACATATATACTTTTCTCTCGTTGGAACTGCACTAATACTGCACTACCCTCTTTATATATATATATATATATATATATATATATATATATATATATATATATATATATATATATATGTGATTTTATGAAGGCTTACCAAAGCATTCCTTTCAAGACACCAATGATCACCATTAAAGATATTTTTTCTTACAAATACTATTTATTCAAATTAAATGTTTTTTCCTACACGTGTTTCACTACCAAGCAGTTACTTGCTTGGCAGATCATCAGGGAAATTAAATGTCTGGAATACTGGTTTCAACTGCCGACAAAACACAATGTGGCGTTGTAATAGTTGAGGTCACTTAAGAAAAGAAGAGGAAAAAAATAAATAATTACCTTGTGCCTCCTTCGGTTGGGAATGGGGGACTAAACGGGAGACCGATTGCCTCTCGATCAATGGTTTCATATAATAGGGCAATGGGCAAGGCTAGATATAGGAGAACTGGTGTATCCCACGGTAATGTAAACCAGGTAGGGTGGGAACCGGTTGATGATAATATTCGTGAAGTTGGAAGTAACGAATTGAACTCACATGCTACCCAAACCGGGGGGGAAGGTAGGAAGAAAAATAGGAGAAGGACCACTACATGGTTCAACCCCCCCTATAGCCAGCATATTAAGACTAATATCCCAAAGATTTTTTATAGCATAGTGGAAAAAAACTTTCCAAGGGATAGCAGATTGGGGGGAATCATTAACAAAAATACTGTAAAACTCTCTTATTCAACCTGTAGAAATATAGCCACATCCATCATAGGATATAATAATTCTAAGATAACTAAAACAAGGGAAGCCATGTTCTCTTCTGGTGTTGATCCCAGTAACACCAGTTCAGTGAGAACCTCCATTATAAATAACCATAGTAGTAGAACATCCAGCAACGGCCCAGCACACAACTGTAACTGCAGGGCTTCTAACATCTGTCCACTGGGGGGGAACTGTAGAGTTTCAAGCATTGTCTACAAATGCGATGTGATAACAGAGAGTAGTAGGAAATCATATATCGGTTCAACCGGGGGTGAGTTCAAAGATAGATTCAGAAACCACATGAGTTCCTTCAGGGGAGGCCAAAGGGAAGACATAGATAGGCCTAACACTTCTGTTGGCCGTTTTGTGAGAAACCTCATTGCTAGGCAAGACCCTTTCGAACTGAAATGGTCAATTTTGGGGAGGGCTAACAAATATAAACCGAACAAAAAGAAGAGATGCAACCTATGTGCATTGGAGTCGTACCACATCATGACATCTAGAGATAATTTACTGAACGCTAGGCAGGAAATACTACAATGCTGTCTGCATAGAAACCGTTACCTGTTATCAAGCCTAAAACCTGGATAGGAGGGGAATTGGGGGAAGTATAAACTTACAGCAGAGATAGGCAAGATGGACACTTCCTGAGGCAATCTGGGGCAATAATTAGTGTATAATAGGGAGGATGAGAATTAGTAACACGTACTTATGCTAAGATATGTCTTAATTCAATTATTAGCGGATACTCGAGACTTAGGTTGGGGGTGATAAGGTAGGAATATTCTATCGGAATAAGGCCCAGTGATAGTCAACTATAGTAAATACTTATTCAGCGGAATAGAGGGGGGAAATTGTGTTACATATAAAAAGATAGTGGAATAATAAATAATAAATCACAATTTATTCTCAGAAATAGATATATTATACGAAATGCATTGGGGATTTCAAGTAATTTTAAGTGAAAAATAAGAAATAGCAACCTGGATGCTATCACTATTTAATTAAATTAGGTTAAATTAAATTAGTTTTTAATTAGATTAAAATAAATAAAACAATTTGGTGGCAGGAATGGGGAAAAGTAATTAAGGAATAAATAATTTTAAAAACATGCATGCCGACACGGACTTAATTTCTAAAAATAGAAACAATTGAATTTTATAAAAAAAGTATTTTGTACGGGATTTTAAATTAGTAATAATAAAGTCTCCTGTCATTTAATGAGTAAGAGTGATATTTTCCCGTAAAGTTGACAAAAAAAAAAAAAAATAAATAAACCGGTCCATTAAAAATAAGTTTGTTTTTTTTCAAAATAGAAAATAGATTTCTGATAACGATATTCCGTTGTAACATTTATTTATGGAATATGGAATAATATTCTCCACAGAGAGTTACAAACAGACACAGCCGTTAAGGAAATATTTTAAATGATTTAAAATAATAACTAGATTTTTGTAGAAGGCCTTTTTATAATAACAGTTTATTTTTGATATATGAATAATTTTTTAAAAACAAATTCTGCGGGATAGGCTTTTTTCGCTTCGTTAAACAACAAAACGATAACAATTCGGCAGTTAATTAAATGAAGGATATTTTCACAAAATGTAAAATGACGTCCCAGACACTAGATGATTAATTTCTATAGGGAATAGGTTTAATAATAAATATTTTTAGAAACAGTATTTTGAATAAATAGTTTCTATATTAAGATTTTTTCTTGATGGAAGGGAGTTTTCTGCGGGATTGACATTCAACTCGTCATGTGTTTATTTCGAAGGGTAATAAATCAACAATTGAAATAAGACTCTTTGAACTCGGACGAACATTTGTGTTGACTTTTCTTTGTGAGAAGTTGGATTTAGAATTCCCATACTATCATTGGATTGGAATGGTAACTTGTGAGCGGTATCTTGAATGATTTAGTTCTTTTGTTTTATTGTGTGGGGGGGGGGATTTATTCAGCTAACGTGAAAGTGTATTATCGCACATTGTTCCGTTTTTGTGGTTTTATTGAATGTATTTGGGACCGACTACTTGCTTGTTGGCTTGGTGGAAGAAATAATGCACAAGCTACTTTTCTAAGACCTTTCTAGGACTTTCTTTTCTTACCGTTGTTCTTCCTTGCTTTTTAAGTTTGACTTTTATTTTTATTTTTATTTTTTTCCTCTTCTTTTCTTAAGTGACCTCAACTATTACAACGCCACATTGTGTTTTGTCGGCAGTTGAAACCAGTATTCCAGACATTTAATTTCCCTGATGATCTGCCAAGCAAGTAACTGCTTGGTAGTGAAACACGTGTAGGAAAAAACATTTAATTTGAATAAATAGTATTTGTAAGAAAAAATATCTTTAATGGTGATCATTGGTGTCTTGAAAGGAATGCTTTGGTAAGCCTTCATAAAATCACATATAAATGCTCTGTACTCTGTAATCGAGTATCATCGAGCTTGTTTTTTATTGGAACAACCCCGGTCTTCACTGAATGATCTATTTTATAAGTGAAAAATCTAAATCTATATTCTGCTCCCCAAAGTGAGCTGCTATTCAATACCGGAGTGACCAGGATGTTTGCCAAAGAGGAGATAACTTTCTCACCCAAAAACATTTCCATACCAAACCACAAAGCATACATAATGGACATGGTCCAGGCGGTCCATGCATTCTTGAAGAGAGTCCGATGGCGGGTAATTCACCACAACCTGGGATCGACTAGGGAGTTGAGCAACGTGAATCCACCTTCTGGCGTCTCTGAACCCCCTGAGTATGCATCTGACACTGAGGATAATTTACCAACAGCCTCCTATAGAAAATTCTATAAAATAGGAACTCACAAGAACCCACCTCACATCCCTGCATTAGAAAGCTTCGAAGCGGATATGCATAATATGGTTAAAAACATCAAAACCAAAAACAGATCACAATATTGGAATCCTACCATTGAACATATCCATAGGACACAGACACGGATTAGGAATAACTCTAACATCACAGTTCCGGCGGATAAAACTTTAAACACATACTCCATGAATATGGAAACATACAACAACCTAATCCTGAAGGAACTGAATAAAAACTACAAGACCGTAGGGAACGGGGTGTTACAGGATATTAACTTGGCCGCTCTTAAGATCTGCTCTGAGATTGGTATGGAAGGTAATGTTGAGATATATACCCCTAAATGCCCTCGTTTCACTCTTAAGGATCATAAGCCAGATTTTAGTAATAACCCATCCATTAGACTGATCTCGCCGTGTATTTCAGACATGGGTGTAATCAGCAAAAAAATACTAGACAGAATACTGCCAGGAATTAAACGCAGAACTCAATTGAATCTGTGGACCTCATCAGAGGAAGTGCTAAGTTGGTATAAAGAATTACACATTACTAATCAAAGTAAATTTATAATGTTTGATATAGATTCATACTATCCCTCCATATCCTCTACTTTACTTGAAAAGGCGCTTACCATGGCTAGAAATGAATCAAACATCACAAACTTAGAAATGGATATAATTAGACTAGCCAGAAGGACGCTAATATCCTACAATGATAAGTTATGGACTAGAAAGGATAGGGAAAACAATTTCGATATTACTATGGGGGCACCGGACTCAGCGCAGGTTACTGACCTGGTAGGGATATATATCCTCAGAGAAATTTGTATGAAAATACCTGAACTGGCGGGCGGTCTATATAGGGACGACGCTTTATTCTTTGTCAACACAAGTATAAGGAACCTTGAAACTAAGAAGAAAAAACTCAATATATTCTTCAGCTCAATACAACTTAGCGTAACTATGGATATAAACTACCGGAGGGTCAATTTTTTGGATATTACGCTTGATCTATGCAACAACACATATGAACCTTATCACAAGCCCAACCACACACTCTACTATATCGACGCTAAATCGAATCACCCACCGATGGTGAAAAGAGCCATTATTCCTGCAATATCGAGTAGGATATCTAAGCTGTCCAAGAATCAACAAATATTCGACAGCAGTAAGCAATTCTACAATGAGGCTTTAAACAGATCAGGATACAAGGAAAAAATTAATTACCTTGTGCCTCCTTCGGTTGGGAATGGGGGACTAAACGGGAGACCGATTGCCTCTCGATCAATGGTTTCATATAATAGGGCAATGGGCAAGGCTAGATATAGGAGAACTGGTGTATCCCACGGTAATGTAAACCAGGTAGGGTGGGAACCGGTTGATGATAATATTCGTGAAGTTGGAAGTAACGAATTGAACTCACATGCTACCCAAACCGGGGGGGAAGGTAGGAAGAAAAATAGGAGAAGGACCACTACATGGTTCAACCCCCCCTATAGCCAGCATATTAAGACTAATATCCCAAAGATTTTTTATAGCATAGTGGAAAAAAACTTTCCAAGGGATAGCAGATTGGGGGGAATCATTAACAAAAATACTGTAAAACTCTCTTATTCAACCTGTAGAAATATAGCCACATCCATCATAGGATATAATAATTCTAAGATAACTAAAACAAGGGAAGCCATGTTCTCTTCTGGTGTTGATCCCAGTAACACCAGTTCAGTGAGAACCTCCATTATAAATAACCATAGTAGTAGAACATCCAGCAACGGCCCAGCACACAACTGTAACTGCAGGGCTTCTAACATCTGTCCACTGGGGGGGAACTGTAGAGTTTCAAGCATTGTCTACAAATGCGATGTGATAACAGAGAGTAGTAGGAAATCATATATCGGTTCAACCGGGGGTGAGTTCAAAGATAGATTCAGAAACCACATGAGTTCCTTCAGGGGAGGCCAAAGGGAAGACATAGATAGGCCTAACACTTCTGTTGGCCGTTTTGTGAGAAACCTCATTGCTAGGCAAGACCCTTTCGAACTGAAATGGTCAATTTTGGGGAGGGCTAACAAATATAAACCGAACAAAAAGAAGAGATGCAACCTATGTGCATTGGAGTCGTACCACATCATGACATCTAGAGATAATTTACTGAACGCTAGGCAGGAAATACTACAATGCTGTCTGCATAGAAACCGTTACCTGTTATCAAGCCTAAAACCTGGATAGGAGGGGAATTGGGGGAAGTATAAACTTACAGCAGAGATAGGCAAGATGGACACTTCCTGAGGCAATCTGGGGCAATAATTAGTGTATAATAGGGAGGATGAGAATTAGTAACACGTACTTATGCTAAGATATGTCTTAATTCAATTATTAGCGGATACTCGAGACTTAGGTTGGGGGTGATAAGGTAGGAATATTCTATCGGAATAAGGCCCAGTGATAGTCAACTATAGTAAATACTTATTCAGCGGAATAGAGGGGGGAAATTGTGTTACATATAAAAAGATAGTGGAATAATAAATAATAAATCACAATTTATTCTCAGAAATAGATATATTATACGAAATGCATTGGGGATTTCAAGTAATTTTAAGTGAAAAATAAGAAATAGCAACCTGGATGCTATCACTATTTAATTAAATTAGGTTAAATTAAATTAGTTTTTAATTAGATTAAAATAAATAAAACAATTTGGTGGCAGGAATGGGGAAAAGTAATTAAGGAATAAATAATTTTAAAAACATGCATGCCGACACGGACTTAATTTCTAAAAATAGAAACAATTGAATTTTATAAAAAAAGTATTTTGTACGGGATTTTAAATTAGTAATAATAAAGTCTCCTGTCATTTAATGAGTAAGAGTGATATTTTCCCGTAAAGTTGACAAAAAAAAAAATAAATAAATAAATAAATAAACCGGTCCATTAAAAATAAGTTTGTTTTTTTTCAAAATAGAAAATAGATTTCTGATAACGATATTCCGTTGTAACATTTATTTATGGAATATGGAATAATATTCTCCACAGAGAGTTACAAACAGACACAGCCGTTAAGGAAATATTTTAAATGATTTAAAATAATAACTAGATTTTTGTAGAAGGCCTTTTTATAATAACAGTTTATTTTTGATATATGAATAATTTTTTAAAAACAAATTCTGCGGGATAGGCTTTTTTCGCTTCGTTAAACAACAAAACGATAACAATTCGGCAGTTAATTAAATGAAGGATATTTTCACAAAATGTAAAATGACGTCCCAGACACTAGATGATTAATTTCTATAGGGAATAGGTTTAATAATAAATATTTTTAGAAACAGTATTTTGAATAAATAGTTTCTATATTAAGATTTTTTCTTGATGGAAGGGAGTTTTCTGCGGGATTGACATTCAACTCGTCATGTGTTTATTTCGAAGGGTAATAAATCAACAATTGAAATAAGACTCTTTGAACTCGGACGAACATTTGTGTTGACTTTTCTTTGTGAGAAGTTGGATTTAGAATTCCCATACTATCATTGGATTGGAATGGTAACTTGTGAGCGGTATCTTGAATGATTTAGTTCTTTTGTTTTATTGTGTGGGGGGGGGGATTTATTCAGCTAACGTGAAAGTGTATTATCGCACATTGTTCCGTTTTTGTGGTTTTATTGAATGTATTTGGGACCGACTACTTGCTTGTTGGCTTGGTGGAAGAAATAATGCACAAGCTACTTTTCTAAGACCTTTCTAGGACTTTCTTTTCTTACCGTTGTTCTTCCTTGCTTTTTAAGTTTGACTTTTATTTTTATTTTTATTTTTTTCCTCTTCTTTTCTTAAGTGACCTCAACTATTACAACGCCACATTGTGTTTTGTCGGCAGTTGAAACCAGTATTCCAGACATTTAATTTCCCTGATGATCTGCCAAGCAAGTAACTGCTTGGTAGTGAAACACGTGTAGGAAAAAACATTTAATTTGAATAAATAGTATTTGTAAGAAAAAATATCTTTAATGGTGATCATTGGTGTCTTGAAAGGAATGCTTTGGTAAGCCTTCATAAAATCACATATAAATGCTCTGTACTCTGTAATCGAGTATCATCGAGCTTGTTTTTTATTGGAACAACCCCGGTCTTCACTGAATGATCTATTTTATAAGTGAAAAATCTAAATCTATATATATATATATATATATATATATATAGCAAGGTTTTTCAGTGAAAAGCTCGATTCTGCCATGTGAAATATAATTCTCTCTGGTACCAACATCGTAAATTAACGACGATGATTCCCCCTAGGTCTGTTGTCCTTGGAGGGAGATCAAATAAGATTGGCCATATTAAGAAGACAATATTCTTCCTGTCTTCAGTTAAGCGGATTCCAAGTGGAATCATCGTCGTTGCATTTTTATACAGATTCTTCTAGATTTACCAATATTTCTGAGCCCCACGCTATTTCGTTATTGGTGACTTTCATACGCGTTTGAACTTTATAATTTTTAAAAAAACTCTTTCAAATTTAGAACTTTGACAGTTTTATTCTGTCAACTTATCAATCATTAATCTCCTCTGATGATAAGATTTTAATCTTTGAAAAGCCTGGTTTAAAGAATGAAAGAGAAGGAAAAATAAATGTTTTTATTAACTAAACTGCTCCTTGTTTTGAACAACTGAAGATATTAATTTGCTTCCATTTGCACGTCTAATCAATGTTCATTGACTTACCATATTTTTGCTCTATCCAGTATATTGAGCTTTCCTTATTTAACAATAGGTCCAACTCTCTCAAAGTTAGCCTTTTAGTTATAATTTTCATAATTTTCATATATATATATATATATATATATATATATATATATATATATATATATATATATGCTCTGAAGCTTGTAATGCAACTTCATTGAG
>OY744530.1:113442847-113462847 GCA_963556195.1 Sepiola atlantica | reverse complement strand
GATGTCAGCTTATAAAATATCAGAGGGAAATTATCTTTTTCGCGTAAACATTCGGGCAATTTTTGAACCAGTCAGATTCTCGGAGAATTTTAGTTTGCTTAATATGAGTTATACGTTTATTTTTATAAATAGTCTTAATTATGTACTTTGGTATTTTAACTTCTTCTACATTTGGAGATTTGCACAAACAGGTGACAATCATATCCGTGATCATCAAGTACCACTGCTCAAGTTTATTGTCAAAGTAAATATTTGGTTGATCTTCTTTCAAAATAGCGACCGCTATTGCTTTCAATAGAGATTTCTGTCATGTATTCAACGTTACTCTTGCACAATTTGCACACAAATTGCACAAATTTGTGCATAGAATGCAATGAATAAATTGTCACTTTGCATGTTTTGCCCGCAGCTACTGTCCTATTTCTAGATGACATTTCACCGTGTCTTAATAGTTTCATGAACATGTTCGCTACACTATTGCCAGCACTGTGCTTTACCTTTGAATTCAATTCATTTATGTGGAAATATTGTCATAAAAGTCTAGATCGAAAAGTATTTTCTCTTCAGATTATATATCTGCATGCCTTTATTAATATCGTTATTAGGTACGTATCCGTTTCCTTTCAACTTTTCGATATCTGTATTAAAAGTGTGTGCTCACGACATATATAAGTAAAATGCTACACTATTTCTTCGCAACTTTCTTTTCATTTTCTATTAAGATTCATCGAAGTTGCAGTTCGATGATGGATTTGCCAACATACTGAAAACAACATCCTTCGGAAATTAACAAGTATACACAATTCGATAAAGAGATATAGAGAGATATTATAAGAAAATTATGGTAACTATGTATAGACCAATGTTAACATATTTGTTTCATTTTTTGCGTATTTAATAGCATATCTTGATTTTAATCTTCTAGTCTGTTTGAGGTATTAATTTCGCCCGTCCTTGAATAGATATTCTTTTAGTATTGTTGTCGCCTTAAAGGGTCGGAAGAAGTAACACGAACAGAAGATATTTACTATAAAATTTTATTCACTGAAAATACAGCATTCATTGATTATAACGACTCTATGCATAGACTCAGGAAGAGTCCATACTGTCACGTAATAACTTAAAATTAACACACACACACACACACACACACATATATATATATATATATATATATATATATATATATATATATATATATATATAGAGAGAGAGAGAGAGAGAGAGAGAGAGAGAGACAGAGAAGAAAAAAAGAGTGATAAATATGCGACGATTGTCAAAATTTATTTCAAATTTCAATTGTTCAATGCAAGGTGTATTCAGTAATAAACTAGTGTTTATTATTCTTTCCTTAAGCCAAGGCTTTTCAAAGATCGACATCTTATCATCAGAGGAGAAATACAGATGGATAAGTTGGCTTTCGAAAAAACCAAAATCTCGTATATTGAGCCTAATCCTCTTTACAATAGGTTCCATCTACTAAAAGTGTTTACTTTGGTTTATATTTGATCCTATATATATATATATATATATATATATATATATATATATATATATATATATATATATAAATGTATACGTGTGTGGGGGAGTGTTTGAAGTTATAAAGTCAAACAAAATTCAATGAAAACATCAGATCTATTCAGAACAGGGCGAGAATTAAGATACATCAAATTCCAGCAGTTTGTAATTAGAAAAATAACATTTTATCGTTTATGTGTTTAGTTTTTAACACGAAACATGCATGGATACTTCACTATAATATATATATATATATATATATATATATATATATATATATATATATATATATATATATATATATATATATATATATATTCAAAATAAAGATTCAAAATAAAGGCTTGGTTTCTGTCTGGCTTGAGCTGGAAGCTGACTGAACTTGTTTAACCCAGTCCTATGTTTTTAAATGATTTTACATCGCAGATTCTGGTGTAACACTATATAAAAACGGAGAGCCGAGTGAAATACGTTTACTTATTTCTGTCTTTTAATAATATAGATGAAAGATTTAAATCCCATTAAATTTTATTTTATTGCGCTGGCATATACGCTTTTTTCATTTCATACGTTCTAAACGCCAATTTAATGGTATTTATTTAAACGTTATCATGTAGTTTTCAATGTTGTATGAAATGATATTACAGAGTTGATAATATATATATATAAAAATATATATTACAGAGTTGATAATATATATATATATATATTATCAACTCTGTAATATCATTATATATATATATATATATAATTGAATAAATGCGAAATATTTTCTTCATTACCACTACTATATTACAATCAAAACTGTTTACTCTAATTTAAATAATTAATACACAATATTCTTTTGAACTACTCTATTAATAGTCAAGCAAAGTCGCAAATACAATCTTTTGTTTACCTAATTTGCATAATTATATTTTTAAACAGTTCAAAATAAATTATTGTTTGCTGTTATTAAATTATAATTTGATTGTCTTATTTGCTTATATATATGGAATAGTTTTGTCGATATTACCAGTAATTAATTATAGTTATGATAACAACAAATGACAAACAATCGATAACATGGTCATTACTTTTCAAAAGACGTGCGCCCCTTTCCTGCAAAGGGGATAATTTCTTTCAATAAATTATTCATTTCAAATTCTCCTCCGCCGCCTCCACAACAATTGACAAGCAAAACAAGTTTTTTTTTTAACTTAGCTAATTAGTTTTATAAACCTCATTTTTAAGTGTAGTTTTTCCTAAAATAGCAGCATTCATTATAACTAAACGCTTTTAAAAATATCTTTTAAATTATTTCAACATTTAATTTTCGTAGTTTTAAATTTTCCGTGAAAAATAAATAAAAAACAACGAACTTAACGTTTAACGTTTTGTTTACAAACCGCCGTTTGGCTATTCTGTACAAATTATGAAAAACTAGATTCATAGTATAAGTGTAGATTAATATCTTCTGTTCAATCAACCCAACTTCCACAAAACAAAAAATAGATTCTCCTTTTTAGGCGATAACGTATTAAAAACTTGGCAGAAAAATGAAAAAAAAAACGCTTATTTTAAAATTTAGAGTGGGGATCAGTTTCTTATATACATTTAATTTAAAATGATCCCCTCACTTCAGTAAACTATGGGAGCTAAATCTGTTGCGTTTTTTGTGGAGGGTCTATTTTACGTGTGGTTTTGTGACATTACCACTCGGATTTAGCTTTAGTATTTGAAACACGTTTTATTAATTCCCCTAAAAAGTTAGAATGGCCCGGAGATGGGGCATCATTTTACGTTAAATATATATGAAACTGATCGCCCACTCTAAATTCTAAAATAATTGTTCATTTTTCGTCTTTCCGTTTTCCACAGTGTTCACCTTTCAAACGTAATCGCATAAAAAAGCTGAATTTCATTTTGGGGAGGGGGATTTATCGGTGGCTGTTAATCTACAAATGTACCCAAATTATATTTCTTTAATCTTATATTTTTTAAACTATACATCCTTTTTTTTTTTAAATAATTATAAGCAATTAATTTGTTCAGTTGTGTTTAGCTTTGCCGTAGAAAATTAAATAAGTGACTAATTAAATATCTTATTTTTAAGGCGTAAATAAAAATGTTAAAAGTGTGGGTATTATTGTAAACCGACACCCTCAGCCGCCCCCAATTAAATTCTACTTTTAGGCGATTACGCGTGAATACCTTTAATAACTTGATGATGATGATGATGATGATGATGATAACTTTAACATTTGTCATGAAAAAGAAAAAGGGCCTCCTCAATCTTTCTAAATTACAAAAAGTAATCTTTTTTACTATTGATTAGGTCTTTTTTTCTGTCGTCTAAATGTAAAGGCAAAAAAGCACAAAGTAACCATTTCGAATTACTCAATAATATGAAACTGTTTTATTTGAGTAATTGACGTTCCAGTCTTTCATTTATTCAGTTCATTATATAACCAGTTTTTAAAGGAGAATTCATTTCCATTTTTATGCTGAAACAAAATAAAATTCCTCGGCTTCGAATATCTTAAGGATCATATTAATTAATCTTTTTTTGCTCATAAATAAAATTTGACTAAGTTCATGCACAGTAAATTTCTCAAAATTAAAATATATCAAATAACACTACGACAATCATATTTTTATTGTTTTTTCTCCAAATTACCAAAATGTCAAATGGAAATTATTTCTTTTTCTTCCGTAAAGAAAATTATTGTTTCAGTAATTTCTGCCCGGGGGGGGGGGTTGTTTTTACTAGTGTATATATATATATATATATATATATATATATATATATATATATATATATATATATATATAAGATGAAATCAAAAAAAATTTAAATTTAAAAAATAAGTAAAAAGGGACTATTTTAGCACGAGTAGGAAAATGGGAATATGTAAAACTTTATATATTTTGATTATTTTTTACACGTATATCTGAAATGTATTATATTTAATACGAACTACACCTACATTGCACGGGAGTTTTTAAAAACTTTTATATATGTCTCGCTTTTAAAAATGTTTCAACAATGCTGTTTTTAGATTTTAATTATTTATTTATCTTTTATTTTTTAATAACTATTATGGTATGATTTGGTCATTAAATTATTAATGCACACCCCCTTTCACAGACTGAAGTTCGCGACCCGCCTCCCAGAGCGTAAGAATCAGCAAGCCTCACTAATCGACCTATTCTTGACGATACTGCTCGAGGCTTTTGTGACGGATTTCTACAGCCCACTCGGGAACGCTGATCACCTTGAGATAATGGTTGATATCAACCTTAATTCTCGACCCCAAGCCGAAGAACTTTTATTACAAAATGACGAGATATTACAAACGTGTAGATTAAGAATCCATCAATGAGCACATCAGAGATGCCTCATAGAGAAAAACTTGTTCTCTCTCGCTGGTCACTACACAAATGAGGTAACTGAATGGGTCAGAGCAAGTATAGAAGCACATGTCCCCATGTGATAATTCTATAGCAAGCCCTACCTTCCTCAATGGTTCACGTCGACCTGTGCAGCTGTTATTTCTCATGGACAGCAAGCATTCTGCTGATTAAAACGCCATATGTCAACTACAAATAGACAGAAATTTATAGAATCTAAAAATCATGGCAAGAGTGCAATAGCTGAAGATGACTAAAAAAACATTGAGTCGTAGAAACTAGGAACTCGCGATTTCTTGAAAATCTATAATAGTATGGTTAACAATGGGCAGTCAACAATTACCCCACTATCTAATCACCATGATGTTGTTTGCACGGCAACTGATGAGGCTGACCTATTTTCTCAGCGTTTCGTCTTGAACTCTACAAACCACTCCCTCCCAAATTGCCCAATGCGGACAGAAGCAAAGCTTGCTGATCTGATAATCATTCCTTCTCATCTCCGTGATATAATCATAAAAAAACTTGATACCTCCAAAGCATGTGGGTCTGATCTCATCCCTGCTATCGTACTAAATAAATGCTCTGTTGAGCTGACCTCTGTACTCTTCAAACTTTACAAACAAATGTCCGTCCGAATCTTGTTTCCCTGATAGCTGGATAATTTCTTCTGTGGTACCAATGTTCAAGAATTCTCGTGAAAGAACTGACCCGCAAAATTATCGCCCCACCAGTCTTCTGCCTTTCGCTAAAATCTTTGAATCACTTATTAACCTAGCGATAGTCCACCACCTCGTTAATGCTGAACTTCTTTCTAACCACTAGTATATGTTTAGACAAACCCGTTCTACGTAAGATATCCTAACGGTCATCTCTGATCGCATATACCATACACTGGACAAGGGAGGTGAATCTATGGCGGTAGTCCTTTAATAAGTAAAGCCCTTTGCCAAGATCTGGTATGAAGCTTTTCTCGTGATAATTATATAGTACGGTATTACTAGATGAATATTTAATATAATCAGATCCTTCCTAGCCAAAAGAAAAATCCAGGTTGTTCTCGCTTGTCGTACATCTAAACAACATGACATTAATGCGGGTGGGCTCAGGTGCCGATTCTTGGACTTTTATTATTTCTGATTTTTATAAATAACCTCCCTGGTACAATAGTGTCCGAAATGGGTATATTTGTCGATGTCTCCACGCTCTATTCTCAACGTGGGGAAAACGAACGCGCACATATCTAAGACAATGGCTGAATCCTTAAAAGTGACCTCCAGTTTGTAGTTGAATGAGGATATAAATAGATGATCACATTTAATGCTACAAAGACATTATATATATATATATATATATATATATATATATATATATATTTCGGGATACTAAGGAGCGCAGATTGGAAACTGGGTGAAAGGGAGAAAATAACAAAATATCAAGTTCTAATGTATGATATGAAAAGAAACTGGAACCTCAAAGAGATCTCCATGATTCCAGTTATCATAGAAGCCACTGTACTCACGAAGAAGAACTTACAAAAGTATTTGGCAAGTATCCAAACAACTGCACTCAAGAGAACGGCCAGAATCCTGAAAAGAGCTCTCGGTTGGAGTCTGTAAATAGCGAGTGATCGTATAGCATTTGGAAGAATGCCCCGTCCCCAGCAAATTAAAGAAAACAATAAACCTTTTAAACCACAAATTATCATAGCTAATAGCACTTTCCACGAGAGTCCAACATTCAAACTCCTTGACCTAACATTCACAAAATGAATTGGAACAAATACATAGAAGATACTGTCAAGGCTGCTGCAAAAAAGTGGGATATCTCACACCTGCCAATATTCTATATCTCTACAAAGCCGTCATTCGCTCATGCATAGAGTGTTGCTTTCGTATCTGGGTTGGTGCATTAGCCACTAGTCGCACCCTCTTAGACAGGGTTCAAAAAAGAGTCTCTAATCTAATAGGTCCCATATTGTCTACAAAGATCTACCCCTGACCCATCGCCGCAATATTGCATCCTAGTGTAAAACAACATGTATTTCAATGTAATATGCTCTGATGAACTTGCTGCTCTGGTGCCCCCGCGGCGTAAATACTCCCGACTAACCCGATAATCACCTAAATTCCACCGTTTCACGGTAGAGGTCCCCAGATGGTTGAATGCTTTCTACTCTAATAGCTTATTTCTTCGAACTGCTAGCCTTTGGAATTCCCTCCCTGTACCCTGTTTCCCTTACATGCCGAAATTTAAATGTAATGTGAACAAACATCTTGCTGCACTACTCTCCACTTAGGATGCCCTATGAATATGGCCCCAAATTCACAGTAGGCCCTTACGCCTTAGTGGCAATTTGCCTTGTTTGAGGCGAATTAAAGTTTTAAAAATTCACCAAATTGTTTTAAAATTATGACTAATTTTGTTAGTAATACCGTACATATTTTTCTTTTAATCTCTATATCTAAAATAATTTGATCAAAATAGCTTTATAACACTTTCAATTTTTCAGTACATAGGATTTGCTTAAAACTGTTAAAGCCAGTTCAAATGACTTTCTATTCTGCAGTTTAAATGTTTCCAAATTCCTTTCAAAATTATTATGTTCATGGAGTAATTTCTTTTTAAGATTAAAATATTATTATTGTAATTAAATTATTTATCCTCTATTAAAGATCAATAAAAACGATTTACTTATTAACTTTTGTAATTCCAAAATAAACAACATTTTATATTTTTTAAATTAGATAATTTAATTTAAAATGTATTCTTGTAGTCTAGTAGTGCTACTACTACCAATACTAAAACGTTGTTCTACACAAATAAGATGTATCGTGTACGTTTTCAGCGTCCTAAATTATTGGATCTAAATCGATGCTCAAACTCTTAATCTTTTAATACATAATATATATATATATATATATATATATATATATATATATATATATATATATATATATATATATACTGCTGCTGGTTTAGTTTTATTAAACTAGGCTATTATTTAGGAGGTTAGAGAAAAGAACAAGATTATATGGTTTTAGAGTATTCCGTAACAAAAAGGTCAGACTGGAATTAATTAAGTATTCCAGAACTTTTTTTTTACTAATGAGTCATCAGTTATCAAGACCAAAAGCCAGTCGAGGATTAGAGTTAACGGCCAATCCAGAAAACAGCAATTATTTCCCCTTTGTCATAAATATCGCTTATTGCATGTAAGAACTAAAAGAACGAAATAAGGATAAGCGAGCGTTACGATGCTACCGAAAGTAGACTCACGGTCCACGTTCTTCTCGGCATCAGTATCGATGACCGTTGGCTCTCATGACTGTTTGCCAGCTTATGTTTTTAGTGCTGGTCGGTGTCTCCATACACCCAACTCATCGCTCAAGCTAAAGTCTACCCAATGAGGTTCCCAGTTTAGTCGCCGACAACCTGACGATATAACAGTTAGTACTAATTTGAATGGAACTAGTAACAAGTTAAAAAAAAAAACCAGACCAGACTGGACAGAAATTCGACACGAGTTGTATATGCGTCATATTAGTATATGCGTCATATACGCATATACTAAACGCAGTGATGACCCGTTGGGTCAACGCTACTACTACTTCTATATATAGGTCCCCCGATTTTTTTAAATCGGGGGACCTATGTTTTGAGGCATGTCCGTCCGTCCGTCCGGTCGTCTGTCCGTCCGTCCGTCCGTCCGTCCGGATTTTTCTCCGCAACCATCCATTGAATTTCTCTGAAATTTTGCATGAAGTTGTAACTTTGGTCAGGTTTGAAAAAAAATCTGGTTAGCCCCCCAGGGGTCAAAAGGTCTCGAAATGGCAAAAAATGACATTTTTTATCCCATAACTTTTCATCCATCCATTCAATTTCTCTGAAAGTTGGCCAAACTGTGGAGGCAATTGTTCCTAATGGAAAATAGGTATCTGGTTCGCGCCCCCAGGGGGTAAAAAGCCCCCAAAATGGCAAAAATGACCCTTTTCTCCCATAACGTTTGATCCATCCATTCAATTTTTCTGAAACTTGGCCAAAATATAGAGGCAATTGTTCTCGATATAAAATGAGCATCCTTGACCTCAGAAAAATTCTGGTTCGCGCCTTCAGGGGGTCAAAAGGTGGTCAAAAATGCCCCAAATTGCCCAAATTTAATGCATTTTACACTCGCCACATCGAGTCACATACAGAGGAGGACCACGCATGCGCGGCTTGTTCTACTTTGATTTTTCGAAAATTCATAATAAGCCATCTAGTTAATGCTAACGTTTTTTCTGACCATCAGTATGGATTTAAGCAACCACGTTCTACAGCGGATATACTAACGTTCATCTCTGAACGCATATATCATCCACTGGGCAAGACAAGTTGCGCTAGGGCAGTAGGCCTTGATATATCCAAATCCTTTGACAAGGTCTGGCATGAATGTCTTCTCATGAAAATTAATTTGTATGGTATTTCTGCACGTATACTTAATATAATTAGATCGAACATTGGCCCTCTATTGGGTCTAATTTTTATATACGACCTGCCTGATGCAATTGTGTCGGAGTTGGTATATTTGCTGATGACACCACGCTCTACTTTCTCGAGCTGCCAGCTTTTAGAACCCCCTCCCTGCTCCCTGCTCCCTTCTCCCTGCTCCCTGCTCCCTGTTTCCTTTACTCTACTGATATGCAGAAATGTAAGTGTAATGTGAACAAATATCTCACTGCACAACTCCTCACTTAGGGTGCTCCTTTATAATGTTGTCCCCTAATACACAGTAGCCCCTTGACGTCTCAGTAGCAATGGGCCTTGTTTAGAGTGAATTCAAGTTTTTTTTTTAAATATATATATTTTATAACATTCTTCTGGCATCAGTAAAAATTATTAAAAAAACTCTCCTTACTTCTATTATTATTATTATTATTATTATTATTATTATTATTATTATTATTATTATTATTATTATTATTATTATTATTATTATTATTATTATTATTGATACTCACTAGGAGTCTCACACAGATCATCGTCAGTGATCGCTCACCGACAACAACCAGTGGTATTTCCTGGAGTTTTACCATTGATTTCTCGCTGGTAATAAACCTCCCCAAGGTCCCAGGATTCTGCGCACTTTTCCAGTGGAGGTCTGGTTTGTGCTGTCCCTCCTCGGTCTTCTCATCCTCCTCGCCCCTCTACAAATATTTTGTCTGGTGTCAGCCTAGGCCGGCACCATTTTGAAAAAAGTTCTAATTATTTTAAAAATTAGAAAATAAAATATTGTTTTTTTTATTTTAATCTTTTTTTAATTTTTAAATCATTATTTTTTTGTGGGGTGGGGTGGGGAAAGAGGGAGGAGTTTGTAGGTTTTCTTGTAATTTCTGTTTCTTTCGTTCATTTTTGTGTAGTGATAGCTGAAGCCGGTGTAATTTATTGTGGGGAATTATGAAGTGATGTTTCTTGCAGTTTCTGTTCCTTGGTTCGTGTTGTGGTGTTCTTCGTGTGGTTTTGTTTTCTCTCTGTTGTAAATTCCTTGTGACTGGTTACAGTTTGTAGCTTATGTATGTTGGTTTCTGCATTCGAGGATTTTCCTTACGATTGTAGCTGTTTGATCATTGCCGTCTTTTGTATGGTTTCGATGGTCCCTTTGATTCCAATTTCTCCCAGTCTTTTCTCCATGTTTTTTGGGATTGTTTCTAGTGCTCCTACGATTATTGGTATTATACTAACTTTCTTCATGCTCCATATTCCTTTCAGTTCTCTGGCTAGTTCTATGTATTTATTATTATTATTATTATTATTATTATTATTATTATTATTATTATTATTATTATTATTATTATTATTATTATATAGAAGTATTATTATCTTTATCATTTTATCTAGAGTTAAGAGACTTATTATTATGTCATCTAATTAACATACGTGTGTGCGATCTATACAGACACATGTATGTAAATTAGATGGCAAAGCTGGCAAAAGAGACTTATTCTTTCTCTCTCTAGAAGATCATAGTGACATTAAGAAATATTAAACAGTCGGTGAATCAACATAGAGTGAGAGTTTTTAAGAAGTATGTAGAAAGTTAGTTATAAATTACGTCTAATTAGAATAATAAAAACAGTTTGATTTTTATCTAAACAGTACTCAATCCTAGAACTAAAGTATATTTTAGCATGTATGTTGCGTTATTGAAGTATATAGGAAATACCTTAAAGAAACAGAGGTCGATTAACTCACAGTTAGCATAATAATAGATATCAAAATAAAAGTAAAGCCATGTTTACATTATTAAGGAGGACGCTTGGCGGGTTGGCTAAAAGCAAACGCCTCGACTGCGCGTTTGTATTTATGGAGTGTCACTTTATGGACCATCTGACAGTTTTAGTCCCTTGGGCTCGTGTAATTGTTTTTTTATGTTGTTGTTATTATTATTATTATCTGTACTCACTAGGATTCTCACACAGATCATCAGTGATTGCTTACTGACAACCGGTGATATTCCCTGGAGTCTGAGTGACAAGTCTCCACAGATTTCCAGTGTCCTCCAAGTCTTTTCGATAGCCACCGCAAATAAACTTGCAGTATACCAACAGCCGTTTACCATTGATTTCTTGCTGGTAAGGACCATTGGTCTTCTCTGGGATTTGGGTGGCAATAAGCCTCCACAAGGTCCCATCACTCTCTGCACTTCCAGTAGAGGTCTGGTTTGTGCTGTTCCTCCTCAGTCTTTTCATCCTCCTTGACCCTATGCAAATATTTTGTGTGGTGTCAGCCTTGGTTGGTACCATTTGGGGGGCAGGGGGGATGGAGCTTATGGTGTTTCTTGTTATTATTATTATTATTATTATTATCATAATCATCATCATAATCATCATCATCATCATCATAATCATCATCATCATCATCATCATCATAATCATCATCATCATCACACAGGTCATCATCAGTGATTGCTCACTGATGATAACCGGTGATGTTCCCTGGTGTTTGAGTGACAGCAATTTCTCCAGATATCTAGTACTCTCTAACTCTTTCAATATCCACCGCAAATAACCTTGCAGTATCGCAACAGCTGTTTACCATTGATTTCTCGCTGGTAACGACCATTGGTCTTTCCTGTGATTTGGGTTTGTAAGTCTCCCCAAGGTCCCAGTACTCTCCAAACTCTTCCAGTGGAGGTCCGGTTAGTGCTCTCTCTCCCCGGTCTTTCCATCCTCGTTGACCCTTCACAACTATTTTGTGTGGTATCAGCCGAGGCTAGTGCCATCACTTTAAAAAAATATTTTAGTAGTAGTAAGAGGAGGAGGGAGGAGAGGGAGGAGGAGGAACAGCATCAGTTGTAGTAGTAGTAGTAGTAGCTGTAACAGTAGTAGTAGTAGTAGTCGTCTGTATGTTATTTATTGCACTATTCGTTGACCCCTTTGAGTTAGGGACACAATAAAGATGTAATGAATAGGGTCCTTATTTACTTGTCTCCCAGTTTTTAATGTGGAGAAAATCTAGCTCATGTGACACCGGATTGGAACAAACAATAAAAATTGCTTCAGTCTAGAAAGACTTCACCATGATTGACCGAAGACAGAAAAGATAAAGTGCAGTATCAGACCAGATACTACACTTTGCTCCAAGCCAAAAAGCCTCCGATCTGTGTCTGTCCAAGAGCTTTCGATTGGCAGCGAAGTGAATCACTTATCAATGTTACGCACTTCTTACTATTCCACTGTGAATTGAATGCTCTTTTGAAACGTTTGCCGTTAGCCGAGCGCATTTCTATTATATCACGAGAATCTGCCTCTTATTGTGCGGCTGAAAGTAAATAAAACAACACCACAAAAAAGGGGGGGGGAACTCTATCGAGAAGAAGGTTAGGTATAAAGGTAAAACTCCCGCCACCCCATTGCGCGAGTAAACTGTAAGAAAATCAACACAGAAAAGAGCGAATAAGATTGTAGACAATTATATACTAGTTTTCTTTATGCAACACGACTATTTATCGCTATGTTCCGTGTTTATCCAGCTGTATAGAGGCGAAGGCAAGTGCACGGGGGTCGACAGATCCTTATCGACTGGGGGAGCAGGGAGGGGGAGGAGGTCGAAATTGTTTCATATGCAGGTGGCCAAACATACATGAGGGTGGGGCAAAAACAAATGGTACAAATATAACTCTCTCTCTCTCTCTCTCTCTCTATATATATATATATATATATATATATATATAGTACATATTTGTTATTGTTTATTATCTATGTACGTATACGTTTCGTCCTTAATAATCGGGACTCATCAGTATAGAGATATGATTATTCACTACCGGTCATGCGATTCGAAACCCCGGATTACGAGTGTTTTGCAACTCAAATCCGACGCCATGTTAAACAGCGAATAAACGGTGATAATTGTATCTTCATATATATGTATTTATGTATATATTTATATCATATTTCTCTCTCTTTCCCGCGTGCTCTCTCTCTCTTTCTCTCAATCTCTCTTTATTATTTATTCATGAATCTATTTATTTATCCTCTCTCTCTTTTTCAATTATATATATATATATATATATATATATATATATATATATATATATATATATATATATATATATATATATATATATATATATATATATAGTAAGCTATGAAAATATATTAATAGCAATTAAGCTACACAGAGGCTCCCAGGTTTTATCCCCGGGGGAATCTTCAGCTTCTGTGTAGCTTAATTGCCATTAATATATTTTTATTACTTACTACCTAGCTCTACTTACGTATCGAGCACTGTTGAAGTAAATACTTAAAATTGATACCTAAAAAAGTATATCTCCTTATAAAATTGTATGTGGATACATGTACAAGTAATATATATATATATATATATATATATAAATCACATTACTTTTACCTTCCTCTCTCTCAATCCATTTATCTATCTAGCCTCTCTTTATATATATATATATATATATATATATATATATATATGTGTGTGTGTGTGTGTGTGTGTGTGTGTGTGTGTGTGTTTGTGTGTGTGTTTTAAATTTTGTAACACAAAACACTTATAATTGCTCAATAGTTTAAAGCTAGAGCTATGCTATATTTACTATATTAATATAGTTCAATACCACATCATTATCACAAAGGATGAATTCACGTCATTTTCTCCATCCTGAGGAGGAGCCGAAGATATTCTGAAAAAATTGTCGGATACTCAAACTATGTTTATTTTAATATAAAAAGCTCTAATATTAAACAATTTTGAAAAGTATTGGTTTTGTTAATTTTGTTAATAGTTGAACTTAATTAATTAATTATATATAGCACTGGATAAAATGAAAGAATAAAATAAGGTGCGAATCAAATTTTATTAGAATTCAATGTTCAAGGAAAGTACTTTAAAGTCCTTAACTCATGAGTTTTCAAAGAAAATCTTCTCCTCGGGGGACCATTACTGCAATGACATTACTGCAAGTAATAAAATTAAACTTTAAAAATATATTAAAAAATATATATAAAAATACATAAAAGTATATAAAACATCAAATATATCGGCCCAAAACATACTTTTTTGTTAAACTTATACAGTTCATCCAAGTCATAAAGTTTTAAACAGCTTCAAGAAAGATATCAAAGAGGTTGATTAGAAAAAAAAACAATCCAGGTGGTGAATGGTAATCCAAAAACGAAAAAGTTATCCAGGCTGGAAATGTGTTTGCTATCGATGCAGTAAATGACAGTGAAAAGAGTATCCAAGGTGTATGGAAATGGACAACTCACTTGGTGTTGAATATTCTAAAATGAACATATCATGTTTTAATGAACATCCAACATCATAGAAGTGTGTATAATAACACACTTAATCATAGACACCTCGTGTGTTTTCCAAAAAAAGAGGATTGTCCTATTCCAATGACATTTTTAGTACGTATTAATTTACTCTAAATGACAAGAATCCTTCAATTAAAAAATTAAGTTTTTTTCTGTTTGCTTTTTGTAATTTCTACTTTGACGTACTATAAAGCCACAGGAAAATATGTTTGAGCAAAAAACATTTCCAGAAAGATTAATCCTTGAAGGTCATCTCCCCTTAATATTTCATAAATGTTCTGTGAAAACTGAAATTAGAAATAGTTTGTTTGTATATATATATATATATATAAATATATATATAAATATATATATAGTGAGATATGAAAATATATTTATGGCAATTAAGCTACACAGAGGTTCCTGCGTTTCATCCCCGGGGGAAATCTTCAGGCTAAAATTTTAGCTCGAAGATTCCCCCGGGGATAAAACGCGGGAACCTACTTACGTATCGAGCACTGTTGAAGTAAATACTGAAAATTGATATATAAAAAATTATATCTCTTCATAAAATTGTATGTGGATACATGAAATAGTAATTATATATATATATATATATATATATATATATATATATATATATATATATATATATATTTCGCTCTTTTTTATTTTTCTTATCTTTCCGTTTCTGCTGGAGATGGGGCATCCTGCCGGATGTCAGACATTCACCGGCTATTTCAGACACTCCAGCCGAGAGATATTTTTAAGATTCTAACCGTCCCTTTAAGTGCAATTGTTTGTATTTCTCTTGCACTTGGTGCACCGGGTATACTCGCCAGATAGCTTTTGAAATTCTTTTTCATTCGTCCTGTTGCTCCTATAATTACTGGTATGATGGAGATTTTCCTAAGATTCCAGTTTCTTTTCATGTCGTACATAAGACCTTGGAATTTCGTAATCTTTTCCCTTTCAGCTTTGTTTAATCCTGCATGTGTGTGTGCGTGTGTTTAATTAGCCTATAACAAATAATTTATACTAAATAAGATTACATGGTCACCCCACAATTTACCTACATCTATACAGACCAACAATTATTTAATATAATATCACACTCACCTATAACATTGCTATATATGTTTACTTACATCATATATTCATTTTATGGTACCTCAGGTATTTATCTATTTACTTATGTATGAATAAATAAATTCATACATTTACCTACTTATCATTATTATTCTTATCATATGATTTCATCTTATATAACTTTTTAGTGCTATCAGTAGTATTATTATTCTCATCACTCACATGTATTACATCTTTTTAATATGTGTTATTCATATTACATCATTGTAATATGTGTTATTCATTCGCATTCACTCCCTATTTTCCCCATATATATAATGGTCTCGTGTCTGCCCTTCCGGGGGGGCATATTACACACCTTTTACTTACTTTTACTTTCTATCTATTTAGGTTTTACTACATTATTTTTATTTTAAATACTTTTTATCCTTACTCTTTACCGCATAATTGTCAGTCCCCCAATCTATTTTTATTTATTTATTTATTTATTTATTCATTCTTTTCCGGCAATATTTTATTTATTTTATTCTTATCAATTTCATTATTTATGTCTTATTACTATTTGTTCATACATCAGCATTACCTTACTTACTATACTATATATTAACTTACGTTTAATTCAATTATTTCGCTTCCTATCACCCCCCTCCCTCCACAAATTTAGTGCCATTCAAATTCCATTTATTGCATTGGTCAAATCACGAACGCGTATCAGTTCGTTTTTTCAAAAAGACAACGGACGCGTATAAGTTCGTTTTTTTTTTCAATAAGACAACGGTTCTCTTTGCTAACCCGAAGAAACGCGTCATGACAAAAAACGAACGCCGCACAGTTCAAAATTACAGTTTGCTAAACGATACTCAGTTTTCTTCATTTCAGATCATTTTTTAACAAAGACCAGAGGACTGGTCGAAATATCAAAATAAAAACAATTAAAAAACAACAACATCGTGTTTAATGCTTCATACACCACCAATCATCTATAAAATATATATAGTAAGTTATGAAAATATATTTATTGCAATTAAGCTACACAGAGGCTCCCGCGTTTCATCCCCGGGGGGAATCTTTAGGCTAAAATGCATGGAGTTATTTTTGCCGGGTGTTTTTATATACACGGCTAGCTAGTTGACCAATCAGATTCTTTGTTGTTCTCTCAGCCAATCGTTGGGCTTCCCGTTAACAAATATGTGGTTAGTGTTGCTTCCTTCCCATATTCTGTTCTATTGTTCTGTTTTCTATAGAATTGCCTATATTCTGTTTCCTTTGTTGTGTCAATATAATGGGTGAACTTATTTTAACACGTGGTTCCTTGTATTTCTATTTTTGGTTTTTATTTTTTAATTGTTAAGTTTTTTGTTTAATTTATTTTTGTTTATTTATTTATTAATTTATCGTTAGCCTAAGGTAAATTTATTTCTGTGTAAGCAGCTGTTTGCTATCTTACTTCTACAGTTTAATAGATTTCGAGGGTCTTTAAAATTTAGTATTTCAATTTTTTCATTCAGGCATAATCTACACGGGTCGTCTAAATTTCTACATGTACTGGCCTGTCGTATTATTTTCCATTCAATTATTGGTGAGCGTCTATTTTCTTTGAGCTCCCAATAGTGGTTTGCTGTTTTATTTCGACGTTTTTTGTTTTTAAATGTGCTTTTGTGGTCATAATATCTAGTTTATAATCTATGGAGGTCATACCCACGTAGTATTTCTTGTTATTAGGTCTTTCTTTGGCAAATATTGTTGCTTGGTATACAATACTTTTGGTTAGGCATTTATTTTGTAGTGGACAAAGTGTACGATTTATGCAGTTACATCTTTTCTCTTCATTGATAACATTTCTATTCGAGTGGTTTTGTTTATTTCTATTTGTATTGTTTATATTTTTGTTCTTCTCAGTGTTATTATTTTTTTAATATTTTTCACTTTATTTATGTAGTTTGTTATTTTTTCTTCCTCTCTGTTGTTCTCTTTTAGTATTTTGTTATTGTGTGCCTTAATTATCATTTCTAGGTTTTCGCAGCAGCTGTAGGATAGTTTTATGTTATTTTTATTGAATATTTTGTGCAGGGGAAGTATTTATCAATCAGATTTAGGATTTCTTTTGCCCAGTTTAGTTTTTAGCATCTGGTTATAGGGCGGTGTATTGTAGATTATATTTCTTTTACTTTTATTTTTAACTTTGTTGTAATTATTAGTGTCCTGTTTTTTTATATTTAATTTCGGTATTATGGTAACGACTACTTTTTAGAGCTATATTGTAAATTTTTATTGATTTTTTAAAAAACATTTTCGTTGCTAGAATTATTTATAAGCCTACGTTCGATAGAGTTCGGAATATGTTTTATGATTGATGGGGGTGATTAGACTTTGGGTTTATGTATATTGGATTAGCGTTATCTTTTAGGTATGGTTCGTAATTATTTTTATTTAAGTTTAACGTGACATCTAGAAAGTGAGTAGTTTTTATGTTAGCTAGTACTTCTAGTTTTAGGCCTAGTTTTTTTCATTTCCATATGTATAATTTTCTTGAAGTTTTCTCCCTTGACTTTGTTGGAATCTCTTATTATCGCTAATCAATAATCTCTATAAAGGCCGATATCTGTATTATCAAATATATTTATGAGTGTATATAAAATAAATAACCCAACAAGAGTTGATGCCTCCGCAGAGTCAAGAACATATATATATATATATATATATATATATATATATATATATATATATATATATATATATATATATATATATATATATATATATATAACGATTTGTTGTTGTTAGATCATTCTTCGCCGCTTGCTGTGAATACTCGGTGACTTTGTATTTAAAAGGTTAAATCCCTACTAAATTCTGAGCTGATTTCAGGTGGCCAACCGGTAACTCTCATGACTTGCGCATCAGTGGCGATGTGTAGTCGGAGTTCGCGCCCGTCGACCGTCGGGAATTAGTTTCCTGCACTGAAGATTGCGTAAGCTTGAAACATCGATGTCTACATGTAATATATATATATATATATATATATATATATATATATATATATATATATATATTTATATATATATATATAATGAAGAAGAATGGAAAGGAATTAGAGAAGCAAAAGCCAAATCATAATTCAATTCAATTGCTCAGAGCAAGGTATATTCCGCAAAAAAGGCAATTTATTCAAGTTAAATTTTCCTTAAGCCAGGCTTTTCAAAGATCAAAATCTTATCATCAGAGGAAGTCGCTGGGATAGATAAGTTGGCAAAGGCCAAGATTTAAAATTTGAAAAAATAAAATAAAAGTTGTAGGGGAAAAAACACAGGGCAAAATTCTGCCCGAATGCAAGCAAATGTCCGATTGCTAAAAAGTCCGGTGTCGAAAAGTCCAGCGGAGAGAATGAGATGTAGATAGGTAGGTCGTTAAAAGGCCCGAAAGGTTGTGAGAGAGGATTCAAAGTTAAATTCCAAGAAGCCACAACTTCAGGTGCGGCGAAAATAGAAAATCCAAAGGTACGCTCGTGGATGCAGGCAGGCAGGCTCAGAAGAGAGTGAGGTGGAAAATATTCGCCATTAATATACTTCCTGGGCAGAGATGTCAAAGAAAATGCTTTAAAATGGGAAAAATGCAGCGAAAATATTTTAAAGTTAGCCCGAAGAGAAAGCCGGCTTGAAAATGAGGAAAGGCAGAAACTCTTGTGCGACCAGTAGGCAGGGAGGGAATGAGTAAGGGGTGTGAAGGGGGAGAGAGGAACGGGTGCGAAGAAGGAGAAGGGGTGCGGAGAGTGAATGCGGTTAAAACTAAGAGTGTGATTGTGGGGGGTGAGTCGCATGAAAGTAGAAATTGGATGTTAGCGCGAATTAGGGTTCAACTAGAAAAGGGAAAGGATGGAGTAGGAGTAAGTCAACGAGTGCTGGGAGGGAGAGTTCAAATACCAGAATGCGTCTATGAATAGAGTTCGGGGTTTAGTTGTTTTATCAGGAGACCTTACTTATAAACAATGAGGCAAAATATATTGAAGGGTAGAATTAGAGAAATAGTAAGAATAAAAATTAAAAATTGAAAGATTAAAAAAGTAAAAAAGTAAAATAAGAATAGAATTACAATTAAAGATAAAAATAAAAATAAGAAAATAAAAATAAAAAATGAAAAAGAGATAATAAAATTAGTATTAGTTTTAAGCTCGCAAGGAAAATTATGGGTTGCCCGATAAGAAAATAA
>OY744530.1:113432847-113437847 GCA_963556195.1 Sepiola atlantica | reverse complement strand
TGAGACAACATATCGAAGTTATGTCACCACAAATAGTTGGCAAAAAAGTTTACGAGTCGGAAATGCTTGTCCGAGCATTTGAATATTTTGCCACATCTCGGTCTCTTTATAACAAACTTCGAGTTCATTACAAATTACCCAGTATGAAAACACTAGTGAATATGACCTGAAAAGTTTCGAAGGTAAATGATCTGAATTTTCTTGATGTGTTCAGCAAACTGTCAGATAAACAGAAAAAATGTATCATCTTAGTTGATGAAGTTTATATTAAAGTGAGTTTTCAATATCAAGAGGGAAACATATTTGGTGTTTCCAAAGATTCTGAAGAGGCATTAGCAAAAACTTTATTGGGTATTATGATCAAATGTTTACATGGTGGACCAAAGTTTTTTATTAAGATGATCCCAGTTGCCAAACTAAATTCGGATTTTTTTGTTTCAAAATGTTAGAAATGTTGTTGATTTAGTCAATCATTCGAAAGGTAATGTAATTGCAGTTATTTGTGACAATCGGACTAATCAAGCTTTATTGAAGAAATTTGATACTGTTAAAAATAAGCCTTGGGTTACTAAAAATGGTATATACTTGCTTTTCGATTATGTACATATATTTAAAAGTATTCGAAATAACTGGATAACTGAGGCCTGTTCAGAATTGCTGTTTTATTCTGATGGTAAAGAAATTATAGCAAAATGGAAGATAGTGAAACAACTTTTTGCGCATGAAAAAAATCAATTTGTTAAGTTATCACAACTAACAGAAGTAGCGGTTCTTCCAAAACCAGTTGAGAGACAAAACGTTTCCCACTGTTTGAAAGTGTTTTGTGATGAGACTAACTGCAATGAAAACTCCTCCATTATTACAGGATGATGATACAAGATAAACTTACTTTGATCAAAGAAGTTTTGAAATTTTGGAAAATAGTGAGTGTAAAAGATATTTATGGAAGTGTCAAGACAAAATGATCCATTGAAAAGCGTATTCTCAGATCGAAATGATAGAAATTTTACATTTCTTGGAAATTTTGGAAGTATGGCAAATCAAATGAGGGGAAAGCAAGGGAAGAGAATAAAATCTTTCACAAGAGACACTAGTATGGCTATCAAGCATATATGTAATTGTTTAATTGACATTTACTTGACAGTGGGTTTAATTTTGTTATTCTTGGAGGATTTACCACCGACTGTCTTGAAACTGAATTTTGTAAATTGAGACAAGATTCTGGTGGTACTTATTTTATTACCGTACAAAATGATATTCAGAAATTCCATATTCAAAAAAACACAATTACTTCAGTTGAAAGTTGATGTTTGAGAGTATAGCCATGATTCAGGCCATACTTGCTCACAATGCGGATATCTGTTGGATGGATTGGCATACGAAACATTTCATCACCTACCAGTTTCTAGGTCTGGCATCTCCAAAGATATTAAAATGTAGCCTTTTTATATAGCAGGATATATCACACAAAAAGATTGTCTTACAGAGGAGGAAATATTCAATGATACTGCTTTTTATCATGAGTATGGAAGTTTTTGAAAGGAATAGATCGTGTTGATTTAAAAGTTCCACTGGATACCACTGTTCAGTGGGAAATTTTAATTACTACTTTCAGATTTTGAGGTGAAGAACTTTCCTTATACATTTTTGTAAGTAGTGCCATCCTTGTTTTGCTACAACATTCTGGTTATCGTAACTCATTGCTGTGAACCCTGTCCATTTTATAGGATCACCTATAGATTTTTAACTAAACCTTCTATTTAATCTATGGACATTGTATTATCTCATTTCATCTTCCATTTCAGTGAATCTTTTTTGCTTAGATTAATCGACTATTAGACAACACTAGAGATTTGGATACTGAAATTTTAGTTTGAACTTTGTTTTTGGATAATTTTATGATGTGAAATGAATACTATAGCCAAAATGTTGTGTTGAAAACAATCAAAATGAGGGCATTTGAATTTTTGGTTAGTAAATCACATATCACATTTGAACAAACTTTTTTTTTAACCACAATATACAAGTCATGATCTTTTGACACAAGTACAAATTCTCTTTAAAAAATCCCACATTGAAATAAAAATCACTCATTGAAATATGCATTTGCCTTTGTCTATTCAAAGTTACCTGTCTCTTCATTTATAGGTATTCATCAATAATTGTCAAATTTATCAATTAGCTCATTGTGGTTCTTATTATTTGGTATGTAAACACATAAAAACATCAAGCTAATCTCACAGGGAAATTTTCTCTTTGTTTGCAACTTCTATATCGAATATTTAAGAAAATTCACATGGCCCCCAGTAAAAGACCCCAGTTGCATCATTGCCTGGCCTGTAGTAGGGATGCCCATGAGTCAATCCCAATTTGTCCAATCTCTCCCTGTAACTGCACTCCTCTACTTTACTTATTAGTTTTGTCACCCTTCTTTGTACGCCTTGATAGCGACGTAGCTATGACGAAAAACGGCGTCAGACTAAAGTCTTGTCACGCGGATTTATACATGTCACCCATTACGCTTAGCACTACTTTTATTTCATTATCAGAAAAAAAGTTTTATTTTACTAGTAGCCCCCCCCCCTTCTAGTCAAAATGACGGTAAACTTTTTTCATAGCTTCCAAACTTACCTACAAATTTTATAATTAAATTCACTCGAAAAAAGAACAGTAGTTTTTTTTATATATAAACAATACTAATACTTCAGCTTACCTTCTGCTGATGCTTGGTATGGTGTCACCTGAAGAACAAATAGGTAGACATAACAACACACACGTATATAGTTTGCCACTACACATTTACATATTAAGAGTTTGAATTACCTACTAAACACCATGATCGGGTGTCTTCGGTCTCTCGATGCAGGAGTTTGTCAGGATAACTTTACATGAGAACCCTACAAGTAAATCCTGAACAAATATTCAAAATTACATAGTATTCAAAGCCCAAAAAGTTACTCTCAATACTGGCTCATATGAGGATGTTATCTCAAGTAACAGCACTTAGCTTGATAGTCCACCAGACAAGATGAATTCTGTTCCTCGAATCCGATAAGACCAAGAAAGGATCACAATAAAGATAAACAATAACATAGTTAACTGGCCAATTGGAGAGATAACAATTAGTATTCTTCACTGCTTACTAATTCAATGTTTGAGAGGTAGAATAGAATATTGGTTGGACACTCGGATATCTATGTATCTCATATAGAAATCAAGTGTTAGCCCCAGGAAGGGGTCCCTTGATTTCTGAGATCTAACTGAAGTAAATTACTCGACTTAGGAGCATATTTCGTAAACAACAAAAAACACAAAAATCTCTCATTTCAGCTACAAATTTTGGTTCTCAACTTATCTAAACTTTATAATAAAATTGATTTGGAGAAAACAGTTGTTGTGTTCTTTACATTACAAAAAATATTAATATTTTAGCCAGCTGCTGCTGATGCTTTCTTTTGCTTGAATACATAATGAATTACTTCCCTTTGTTGTACATATTAAGGAATAAGTATTGATATTTTGAATCAACTTATTTCGTTTCGTACCAGTAAGGGATTCGTCCTCGACAATCAGTTCTATAGTGACTCTGTTGCTGTCGGGGTAGGGTATGGCCCTGTTCAGTCTCACGAAGTCCAGCCTCCCAGGGCTTACCTTCTCTTTGAGAAGGGGTTAGTTTATCGCTAATAGCCTGGAGTGCACCTTCCAGGGAATGCCAACGAGGCTTCTCAGGCATTTACTGTAGGCCAGAGTGCGTTTATACTAGTACATTGGCTTTTCAACTTAACACCTGACATTGTGTCTAACTTTCTGGCGAATAAATAAAATAAGTATAGATTTTTTTACGAAGGTTCACGCTAAACAAGGCACAGTTTCACGATAAATAAGGAATAACTGTGAATTAGGGGCATCCGAAGTGGGGAGTTGTGAAACGAGATGATTGTTAATATTACATTTAAACTTTTGCATGTTGTACAGTCAAGGAAACAGGAAGCAGGACTGGAATTTCAAAGGTTAGAATTTCGAGGAAAGAAGTTATTAGAGTAGAAAGCCCTACTGCCTCTGGGGGCCTCTGCAGTTAAGGGGTGAGATAATGCTGATTTACAGGTTGATCAAGGTTATTTACGTAGAAGGGGCACCAGAGCAGCACACTTGTCGGAGTACATTCCATTAAAGTATTTGTAAAACTATCAGAAAGATGCAACATTGCAGCGATGAGGAAGAGACTGAAGCCTATTAGATTAGAGACTCTTTTTTTTACTTTGTCCAAGAGAGAGAGAGGCTAGTGGGTTGTACACCAGCCCATATATGACAACAATAATCCATACATGGGCTAATGGTGGCTTTGTAGAGATATAGGATACTGGCGGGTGTGAATAGTTATTAGCTCGATGTGGATATTTAACGGTGCTTTTTACACCAGTCTGTATAATTGATTGTTAATAATAATATTCCGTTTGAAATAAAAATCTGTCAGGAACAATACTATTAAAAAAATGACTTTTTCTTCATTCGTAAAAACAATTGACATTTGCAGCTAAATAATTTAAAATAAATAAAACGAATATATCTTATCTTTATTTATATATTAAAAATTTTAGCAATTGAATTTTTTTGAACAATAAATATTCTGGGTCTTCTTACCGTAAAAAAAATTTGTCGACTAAATATTCTTCAAATCAATAAAACGAATGTCACTTTTTGAAAAGTATTTTTCTTTTAATTATACTCTTTTAGTCGACAGGATGACAATTTGATTTTGGGTAAAGTCGGAATTGTTTACCTTAGCGACATCAGATTATTACCAATCACAATATTTGGTATTTTAATGTGTGAAAAGTGATTATATTAGATACACTCTTGATCAAAAATTTAAGACCACTTGAAAATCTTTTAACAGAAACCTTTTTTTAAGGATAGATGTTAAACTCTTCCTACTTAAGGTTACCAATACTACAATCTAAAAGGTTATGGAAACAAAAAACTACATTCCAAACATTTTA